>JBAMDO010000072.1:0-242239 GCA_037074765.1 Mansonella perstans
AAAGTGCAAATTGTTTTTCACAGAAATATGTCAATTTTTTCTAGTACATAAATTAATATGCAATAGCGAAAAATCAGTTCATGAATAGTTCATGAATAAATTAAGTAAGTAATTAAATTTACCAGTTATTATGATTTTATTAATTTAATAACTTATATTTTAATACGCTTAAAATTTCTTTTTTGCTGTTTACTGATTTATATTTTGGTAGTTTTTGTCTATTTATTAACATTTGCATGAACATTTTTTAGTCGTCTCTTTGACATAATGCCAAATTTTTTTTTATGCTCACATTACTAATTAAGTATCAATAATGTCACCAATCAGTACACCAATAACCAACCAAATGCCACTAGTCATCAACCAATTATTCGTTCAATTCTAATTGCTCATAAAATTTGTTTGATTTCATTTTGTTTTGAAAATTCACTGCACTTTTTTAATTGAAATTAGAAAGAAAGAAAGTAAGACTTTCCCCAATTATTAGTTATTTTAATTTCCCTCCTCCCTCGTTTAGTTAATAAATTTTAATCTGAAATGAAACAAAATACAAAGATTGGAAAGAAGGACAGGAAAAATTATTAAAAATTTCAAAATTAAATTTTGAAAAAAAAATTAAAAAATTATTTTCAGTTTGTTAGAGAAAATAAGATATTTATAATTTTTCTCTCCATCATTTCTTCTTTTCTTAATTACAATTTAAAATTTGAAAATTTCTCTTATTTTACCCTTAAATTTCTCTTATTTTGTTTAGCAATTAAGTATTAAGTAGATGAATAGAAAAATAAGTAAGTAGACAAGTAAGGTATGATAGATTTATAATAACTTAAGCCTAATTATTGTTTTGAATCTAAATAACCTGAAATTGTTGAATAATTAAAAATGAAAAAAAGTAAATGAAAGATGCGGGAGATAGTTCCAAAAAAATGTTTCGAATTCAAAAAATTATTCACGAAATTTTAATTTTCTTTTAAATTAAATCTTATATTAAAAAGAAAAATGAAAAAAAAGATTAAATGATTTAAAATGTAGCAGTTAAATTGAAATATGCAATGATATTCTGAAATGAAGATATATTTTAAAAAGAGATTTGTTTCTAGCAGCTGTGAATGAAAAACATATTTTCCGTGAGTTAATTCCGGTTTTTTTTGCTCCAGAAAAACGACTTAATTTAGATTTCACTCTTGCCATGCATTTTTAATTTCATTTTTGTCTCAGTTATATATTAACCTGTTTAAATATCTGCGTTGTATCAACGTATTTTTCTATTAGCAATTCTAAAACACATTCTTCGATTTTATCAAATGTTCAAACTCTATCCGCTGTACGATATTTATTCGTATACGGCGATAGTAATTACTGTACAAACTAGATGCCGAAAAAAAACAAAAAAATTGTGATATTTTAAAAAATTTTGTTCTCAGTGTTATTTAACCTACGACACGACAGTTAAATCTATGCAAAATTTTGATAACGTATGATGATAGTTTATCTTAAGCATAAATTTTTTTCTAGCACATTCGTTACAAATAAAAATATTCGTTAATTATTGTTTGAAATTAAATTACTGATCACACTTTCGCCATTAGTTTTGTTATTGTTTGCCATGGTTTACTCCTTATTCCGTTAATTATATTTTATTATTTGATTTGTTTTAATTGTGTAACACACTATAGTAATGATGTTATAATAGTAATGCTACGGTGGCAATACTACGGTAGTGATTTTATAGTAACAAGTGAATGAAAAAAAACTAAAAAATAAAAATGACGACAAAAGTGGAAAAAAATTTCGCGATCATAAAAGAATATTTAAAAAAAAAAATTAAAAAAAATATGTATTAAAAAAAGAATGATGAAGAAAAAGAAAGGAGAAAACAAACCATCGTTAAAGAAAAATAAATATTAACAATAATTTAAATTAAATTAATTATAAAACGATAATGTTATGGCGATGATAATACATTAACGCACAGTAGAGTGCTAATTTTGCAGTGCCATATTCTTTTTAATAACGCAAATTTATTTATGCTTATTTGTAGCTGCTTTTTTTACAATCAAAATAATACATTTATTCATTTTTTTACATTAATCATTTTGTTCTTTTTTAGATAATTTCTGCAAAATTTGATGATTCAATGATAAATTAATTATCTGCATGGTATAGACATTCTCGAATGCAACTGCAACTACTGCAAGTATATTTTTTATACGCATATATATATATTTTGGATTTTTACACTCAATTATTGAATGCTTTTTTGTGATATTCAATTATACATACATGTACATGAATACGGTGAAAATCACACAATACGAAGTACTATTTGTTTCAACATATTAAATATTAAATTTTTTCTTGTATAATTAATTTTTACACATTTTTTTCCACGTTTTTTTTGAAAATTTTCTCATCTGCATCTTATTTTTCTTTTTTATTCCATGTTCTTTTTTAACTTTACCAAATTAATCCTGCTGTTGTTATCATTATTAGTATTATTGCTGTTATTATTGTTCTTCTTATTATCATTATCACTATCATTATCATTATTATTATTATTATTATTATTATTATTATTATTATTATTATTATTATTATTATTATTATTATTATTATTACAATTTTATTTTATCGATCAAAAAAAAAAATTATACTAAAAATGAAGAAAAAAAGGAAAGCAAAAAGAATTTGTACAATTTTTTTTTTCTACTAAATTATTCTAGTATTATTTCTGATCGATCAAATAAAAATTTAAACATCTTAGCAATTTTTTTTTAGATAAATAATTTTCTTTTCATATGAATTTTAATTTTGTAAATATAAGAAGAAAATTCCGAAAATTCAGTTAACTAGGCAGTTATTTTGACTAATATACTTGATTGATCTCACAATTGTAGTTACTAATTAAGTTGGTTGCCTAGCAATATCACAACTTGTCTGCTTTTTCCATGGATTTTTTTTTGTAGAAAAACAAAGTTTCAACAGTTGTTGAATTTTTCTTTTACATTTTTTGATTTTCCCACTTTTTTTCCTTTCAAATATATTTGATAATAAATATAATTGTGTATCAAATATGTTCTCTTCTTTTTACACTTTTTCTAGAAGAATATTTCGTTAAAATATGTCAAATATTATTTTTCAAGCAACCAATTAGCAATTTAATTTAAAACATTTAAAATGAATGTGCCGTTGAAACGAAAAATTCTCATCTCTTTCTTTCGCTATCTTGTGTTTTTTTCTTTATATCGATAAATTATGGAGAGTAATGAAGATTTCAAATTAAATGAGAAATTAGTCTGATTATTATTATTTTATTCTTTTCTACTAAATTTCCATTTTTTTCTTACCATGATATTAAACTTTTTTCTTTCAAAATTTTTTTCATTTCTTTCATGAAATATTTTATGAAGATTTTCAATTGCGTACTTTTGATTTGAAATATTAATTTCTAGAATGGTTTTATTTCATTTTCAAATTTGTATGAAAAATTAATCGGAATATTATTTTATAAAAATTTCTGTTTCATTTTTAATTTAAAGAATTTTTTGCATCCACATAAACCTTCTTTTTCTGCTTTTAAGTTAACAAATTGTACTACGATATTTGGTTCAGATAATTGAAAAAAATTCCTAAATTTTTTTGGTTTACCTGTTTGTTACTCAAAATTTATGATTCATGATCTTAGATTTTTTGCTGTTTGCTGCTAGCATAATTAATTACTAGTATCCGGCGTTTTGTAATCATATGTAACATTAATTTTTTGCATTTAAATTTCCAGCTTAATCATTTTTAATCTTTGAAAAGTTATATTTTTTTTTAAAATAATTTCATGGATAGATTTTTTTCTCGCTCTCTTAGAACCATTCAATAAACACACATATTCAATGAACTTACGGTTATCATTCAATAAATAAACTTATGATAGCAGTTTGAAACTTTATAAATATTTGGTAAAAAAAATTCCATTCCTGTTTTTTCCCTTTTTCTTTTCTGTATCTTTACGAAAAAAAGACAAAAAACACATTATTATAATTTAACCGTAACTGCTTATCCTAAAATATACTTTTGTCAGCTTGCATTTTTTCCTTTTTCCATTGATTTTTCTTTAAATGAAAGGTTATATCAAATTTTTAAAATTTTGAAATATTAATTTATAAAAAATTTTAACACTATAGGAGAAATTATTTCACATCATTTATAAATTAAGAACCATTTAAAATTTTTATGCATTCGTTCATTCATTAATATGATCACTTTTTTTTTTTTTTTTTTAATTGATAATAGTGAAAGTTTCATTGTAAAATAAGTTAACACTTATTCAATTAAATTAATTAAATTTTATTTTTTTAAATCTTATGTAATTATTATTCCACTGTTTAGATATAAACAGTTTGGCTTGAAGAATGGTAAAATGATTCGATTTAATATGTTATGTTCAGCTGTATTTCATTATCACTTCTAATTTTCTCATTGTCAACTATATTTTCTTTTCATCTTTTCCTCTCTGTTGTTTTCAAAGTACGAAATCTTAATTAGTTTTCAATTTGTTACCAAAAATTGATATAGTATTTTGGATAAATGTAAAATCATTCAGTCTTCAGTTTCTCTATCTCTCTCTTTATTTCTCTTTCTCTTTCTTTTTCCTCCTTGGTTTTTTTTTTTTTTTTTTTTTTTTTTTGTACTTCAAATTTCATAATTGTATTTTAAAATTAAAAATTTTTATTTCATGCTTTACCTGGATGTTATTTTTATTATATGTGTACGAATTTTTTTCATTAAAATTTTAATACTGCTTAAAATTATTCATAATTGTTCTGCATATTAGTGTAACACACACACACACACACACATACATACACATACAATAAAGTCATAGCTGAATGATTATGGAGTATGTATCAACATGGAGATATATTTTAAAAGCTAAATCATGATTGTATCAGCGTAGATACACATTTTATTACCCGAATGGATCATAACGTACCAACACAGTGACATATTTTATTAGCCGAGTCGATACTGATTTATTTGAATGAATACACTCACATTTTTAGCAGAATGAATCATGACGAACCAAAATTTAATTATCACTTCTATATCACGTATTATCACTGACAAAATTTAAATTATCACCCAATTATTTTATTGGCTAAATTGAATGATGTGTATCGTCGGAAATGAAGCAACGATCGTATTTCTTCCTAGTCTTGCCCTCTTTCATATTTTTAGGTTGTGCTAGCTGCTACCGCATTTCATTTACTTTGATAAATGTAAATTTTTTCCATCCTAATTGGAAATTGAATATAAAAAATATCGTTGAGGGCTATTCATATTTCATGAATTTGATGTAAAATTTGAACTTTTAATTAATTGCAGCCATTTTTACAACAATGCTTTCATCTAGCATTCAATGAGATATTGTCACAATATGAAAATTAAAAAATAGTTTAAAAAAGAAGAAGAACCAGTGAAATAAGTTTAATTTGTCGAAATGTTTGTTATTGCAAGACTAACATTCAAGCATGGGAAGAAATACAATGAATTGACTTTCAGGAAAGAAATAAATGATTTCCTGTATCAGTTAAATTTACTTCAAATTTTCCGGTTATCCTTTTTTTCTATTTCAGTTCCTCCACACAGTTTTGTCAAAAATTTGAAATGATTCTTATCAGATCATTAAATTTATTCGCAATTTTTTATTTCTTTGATTAAATTTTTTAATGATTTTAATGAAATTTTTTAATGAACTATATGTGAGAAAGAAGGAAGCTACGTCATTTATTAATGTATGCTTGTTTTTTTTCTGAAAATTGGCGCATTTGAAAGCCACTTTTTCAACTTTGCTTCATAGAACTTATTCTTCCATTGTTTCATTGTTTCAAATAAATTATTTCCAATATATCTGGCTCTCTACATTTTGATAAATTATTTCCAATAACTCGTCATTTTGATAAATTATTTTTAATATATTCTGCTCTCTATCATTTTGGTAAATTATTTCCAATATATTCTGCTCTCTATCATTTTGATAAATTATTTCCAATTTGCCGTGTCCTTTATCATCCTGATAAATTATTTCCATTCCAATACATTGTTTCCAATATATTTTGTTTGATTTTTTCTGATACATTATTATTTCCAGTGTACTGCGTTACAAATTGATTTTTGTTGATTTAACAAAAATTAAAATCGATTTTTATTCTAAAAAATTATTTGCAATACATTCTATCATTTAATGATTATTTATAATATTTTCAATCATATGAATTATTTGCAATCTATTCTACTATATCGATTATTTACAATAAATTCTGCTATATTAATTATTCACAATTTTTTCTGTCAAACTGTTTTTCTTTTAACTATAGTGTATTCAGTCCTTCATTCGCCGTATATGTTGTTTATTTTCATTCCCTTATATACCATGTGTTTATAAGTTGTTGTACAACAAAACCTGTTGAAGATGACTGATCGATCATAAAATGATTAGCTCTGCCTCCACTACAATTCTCCTCGCTTTCACTTTCTCCTCCTCCTCTCAAAAACTAAATTGAATAATTACCCACCCCCTTGCGAAGATAATTGTATGAATGTTTACGTGTGAAATGATTTGCTTTTAAAGTTATGGAATGTTGAATAAAATGAAAGCAACAGGAAGGCGATAGGAAAAAGCGTAATCTGCAACACTTTTGTTTAATAATATTGTTTACTAGCATTATCTTTACTATTTGTTTATTGTTTACTATTTCATAAGTGTTATTACTATAATCCTTACTACTAATTACTACCATCCTTGCTACTACTACTACTACTATTGCTATTGCCATCGCAACTGTTATTGCTACTGCAACTACTCATACTTATTTTATTTCTTAATCAAAGAAAAAACTTTAGTAACTATAATCAATAGTAGCAATAACAATAACAATAAAAGGTTAAATAGCAGCACTTATTGCTTATTTTGTAATTACTCTAATTATCACTGTTATTACAATGTACGCATTCATTTTTTTTTCTTTTGTTTTTTTTTTTTAAATCAATTTTAATCAAATTAAATACAACGATAATTTCAGAATACGTTTGTTTAATAAAAAAAAAAAAAAAAAAAATTAGCTGATAAGTTTTATTTTTTACTATTACATATAAACTGCTTGTTATCTCAAACTGATATTGAAGAAAACAAATAAAATGAATTTGAATCGATCAATAAATGCTATCTTCTAATATTAATAATAATTTTGTTTTAATGATAGATGAAAAAAGTATTTTCGGCAAATTATAATTTCCAAATGTGCTAAATTCGCGGATTAGTTTTGCAAGTAATTGTCGTTAGAATGAATGGGAAGATAATTTTTTGTAAATCATTGCTAATTTTTTTTTCAAAATATTATTTATTAGTGCATTTATATAATCATTATAACTTGGACATTAAAGACATTGAGCAATAAATTTTTGAACAGTTATAACTTTCACAAATTCATAATTCATAAGTACGTTAGCTAATTACTAAACTTCAACTTAAGTTTAAATTTAAATAATTTCTATTTCTCGAATTATAGTACTTTTTTTCGAGGATTTTTGAAATATTTAGTTTTTTAATTAATTTATTTCTGTTATCATGTATTTCTATTTTAATCATTTCTTTTTTTTGAGCAGTTGAATTATTAAATAAAATACAACTATTGTCTTTTTTTTATTTCTTCTTTATTCCACAAATCATTTTATCACTTATCAAAGTTTCCAATTCATAAATACACAGAATACAAATTAAAAATTTGAAAAAGCATTTTGAATGAGAAATCAATCAAAATTAAGTAATTATTAATTTTGCTCTGGCAAATTAAATTTCAATCAAAGATGAATTAATTTTTATTATTAAAAAAAATCATTAAAGAAAGATTGAAGAAAATCAAGGTTCAATTAGTATTCTTTGTAAACATTTGCAACGATCGATTGCAAAATTAAATGTTTTGTTTTAATTTATCCTTTACTTTAAATTTCATAAATTAAATTTTAATCAAGAAAAAATTAATTTTTATCATTTTTACAAATCATTGAATTAATAAAAAATAAAATTAATATCAAAACAAAATCTTATCTTTCAATCAATCAGTCTTCCCTCTTACAGTCAGCCATTTTGCACAAATTTCATTCTTTCTTCTTTCTTTCTTTTTTCATTTAATTCTTTTCTTCATCGATAAATTTTTCAAATGCTTGAAAATCAATCAATCAGTTCATTTAAGATGAAAAAAGAAAAGAGAAAGAGAAAAACTAAAGAAAATTTTGCGCTCTTTTTTTAATTCAATCGATTTTTCTTTTTTTTTTTGCCAGATAAATTGATGTAAAAATTATTGTCAACAATTTTCTGTCATTTTTTTTGACAAGAAGACTTTTCCAGGGCAAACAGCATGCACTTCCAGTGATGAATCTGAATCTGAATCTAAATTCATTGCATAAATTCCGATTTATGACAAATTTCACAAAACACTTGATTCAGTGATTGCATAATTCTTTCAGTCATTTGAGAACATTCATAAATAATCTTTTTTTTTTTTTTTTTTTTTTCAAAATATTTAGTCAAAAAGAAATTCATTATTTAAACAATTGCTGTTATCAATAACAATATATTGTGTATGCATACACAATTTACAAATTTAGATTTATAAATATAAATACTTAAAAATTTTGGTTAATGATTATTTTTTTTTGTAGAATTTTTCTACAAATTATGAATGTCATAAATTGTATGTGTGACAATTATTTGCTTTATTTTCGAGTTCATTATTGTTAGAATTTACGAAAAGATTATATGTATGTATGCAAATGTACGTGTTAATTTTAATTTTTTAAATTTCAAGGATGTAAAATTTTTAATTTTTCAATTTTTTTTTTTCATTGATTTTTGCAATGGAATAAAAATGGAAATTAAAAGCAAAAAAGAAAAAAAGAAATTTTTAATGGAAAATTTTTTTGTTGTCGTGTTTATTTGCATTATTAATTAATTAATCAATCAATTTGCATTTCATTGCAATGTTTTTTTGTGTTTTGTAATTGCAGCATTTCATTTCATATAATTATCGACTGAAATTTAATTTTGGAATATTGAGGTATGAAGATTTAATTGACAATGAAAAAGAAAATACGTTTTAAGTAAGTGTTCTTGGATTCATTTTGTGTTCAAAAATTTTTTGCTGAATTTTACATTTCAATAAAATTGAGATATAAATTAATTAATTTAAATTTTTAATTGTTCATTTATTTGTCTTTGTTTTTTTCATTTGCTGTATCATGGTAGTGTTGTTTTTGCAACACTGTTAACAAGTGATTTTTTTCAGTAAGTCATGAAACAAATCCCCATAAATTAATTAATTTAATAACAAAACTATTAATTTTGTTAATGCAAGGAAAAATTTTGTAATTCAAATAAATTACTTTTGAATATTTTATTTTTAAGTCTTTATGTTATTCAGTTCAGTTATAGAATAACGTAATGCTTCGTTTTTTCTTTTTTTTTTTTTTTAGAAACAATGAACTTCCTGCAGCAGATTTGCTCTCATCCCGAGAAACATACGAGAGATATGTCAGATCATACGATCGTAATGCCGGTCTTATGCCTATTTCATTTTCGAATCCTACACCTGTAACTTACCTCAATGTAAGTTCATTAAGCTTATCTCTGTTTATTTTCTTCACAAAATCCCGTTTAACCTATTAATTAGAATTAATTTCTGTTAAAATCCTATTGTCCCTTTCTTAAAAAAGAAAAAAAAAGAATGCTGTCAATTTTTCATTCGTCTTATTTTTTTCTTTTTCTTTATTTTGCTTTATTTTGCTATGAATTATATGTTGAAGTCTATTTGCAAAATATAATAAAATTTTTTTTTTCAAATAACGTATCATGTTATGTTTGCAGAAATATGAAGTTGTCACTGAGACACCTGCATCTCGGCCACATGAAGTAATGGTATCAATGCCACAAGAGCAAACCATATCGAAGCAAAATTTAGAATATTTAAAAAAAAAAAGGTTTGTTCATTTTTACATTTATACATATTCCGGAAAAAAAAATAAGAAGCATTTAAAGCTATTTTAATATCTCTTACGAATTCGTCAACAATTTTCGATCCTGAATATGCCATAATAGCCCTTTTTAAGTCAACAATATTTCCTTATTTGACTAGTGATTAATTAAATTATTCCTTTCAATTTTCCATCGAAACTTAATTAGAATCATAATAATATTATAAAAATATTGATAATAATAATAATGAAATGTTAAAATTTTTAATTGGAGAAAAAGTAATGCATCAAATATACATATTTCAAAGTAATTAAATTCATAGTTGAGGACAAATTTCATAAATTATTAAAACAATTTTATCGTCAGCTATGTTGCAATAAAAATTTTTTTTTTCAAAATTTTTCTCCATTTTATTGTTTTCTTTTTGAACAATTAGAAGAAATTATTTGAAATTCGAAATTGAAATAATTTTACCAGTAATTCTGCGAAGGTACAATACATACACACACACACACACACACACACACACACACACACACACACACACACACACACACACAAAAAAAAAACACACACACACACACACACACACACACACACACACACACACACTACATCAACAACTAAACATGGCAAATTGTTGCATGAAAATTTTGTTACATTTTTTCCTGAAATTTAAAATGATCAAAACAAGTTTCATAAACAAAAAAAAGGAAAAAAAGTGTCAAATAAATTATTATATTTCAATTTTTCGAAATTTTTTTTAATGTTGAAAAAGTATTTATTTTTAGGGAATAAAAAAAAAAAAGTGAATGCATAATTTGTATTTTATTCTCTCGATGGGATCATAACAACAGTATGACATTCATATGTTTAGCTTACAGGACATTTTATTGTAAATAAAAATTCTTTCCATGCCACTAATGAAAATGAAACAATTTTCAAATCATTGCATAATATGTTCGTTTTTCATTTTATTGAAATTATTGTAATATTTCAGTTTTTTTAATAAATAATCCAAATTTGCTTTTGCAGATAAACTAGACGACAAAAATTTTTCATCGTTCAAAAATATTGTATTTTCAAAATTGTTTCTTATCAAATTACTTTGTAACTATTAAAAATTAATTTGTTAACAAAAAAATGGAACTTACCAAAAAACTATGCAAAATTTTTATTTGTTTCACTTAATTAATTTATTTCTGTAAAAACTACAATTCATAAATTAATCAGATTTGCTGAACATCGCAGCTTGTAAATTAATTAGCTTTAATGAATACTACAGTTTATCATTTTTTATCTATAGATTAATTACTTTATACATTTATTTCAATTAAATTGAAAAAAAACCTTCCATTTCTTCTAAGAAAAGATTTTTTTTTTTTCTTTTAAGAAAAGATTTTTTTTTTGACGCTATTTATATGACAAAAATGCCGAAATTTTATTTCGTGTAAATTATTATCCGCTAATGAATTATGAATTTAATAATAATGATTTTTGACTGATTTCTTGCTTGTGACGCTGTTTCGTAAATTTAAAAAATTTTATTCATTAACAGATGAAATAGATTATTTAATTCTTTTTTTTGAAATGGAAAGCATGTTAGCATATACTAAATTTTACCTAACCTTTTTCTAAAATGCTCTCCATACCTAATCTAAAATGAAGTTATTTAAAATCATTAATCGTAATCTAAAATTTATTTCGATAATTTAAAATTTCATGCATTCATTGGCTCACTTGCTAAATGATGAAGGAATTGAAAGAGGAAATTTATTTTGCAATTACCATGCATTAATTTTGATGTGAAACATATGATAAAGAGTGGCCATTTTGGAACACTTTCCGATTAACGAGAATTCAACCGGAAATTATTTATTTATTTTTAAATGGCTTTATTTTTTCAATATTGCAAACTTTAAAAAAGCTTGAAGTTTCTTTTTTTCTCCTGATGAAATTTGATATCACATGAATGTAATAACTCATTAATCATTTTGGACAATTGGTTGTTATAAATTTGTGATTTTTAATTTTAATTTCACTTTTTTTCTTGCAGCAACATTTGGTCGAGTAATTTTAGCTGCTATTGCTGTACCACTGATCATTATGACATGCCTATTTATCGCCGTATGGTTCCAGGAATTAGGCTTTCTCTAGAATTCATTATAGTATCACTTTATTGTAAAAACTTATAAACTTATTACTGTGTGATAAAAATATGAGTTCCATTATTGAAATCTCTGATTAATTTATTGATTGAATAACAAAATAGTGAATCAAATTAGGGTAAAACAATAACTCATTGTTACACTGCTATTCGATCGTACAAACTTAATAATGTATAGTAAAAATGTGAATTTCATTACTGAAACCACTGATTGATTGATTGACTGATTAATTACTGACTGACTGGTTGATTGATGATAGAACAATGAATTAAATCAAGGTAATACTTAGAAAAAATGAAAAAAATGCTCCTATAACAATGTAAAAAAATGCTTCTACAATAATGCTTATTTAATACTGTTTATTTAGGCATTAATATTTCATAAATTTATTCGTTTCATATAATTCACGCAAACTTTTTTCTTTAAAACCTATCGTATTAAAGTAACTCACGTTGCTGACGTAAAATATCTTTGTGATTCAGTCTTTTAGCTCATCATTATTCGCTTACCGATCAATATATTTTTAAATATTTGAACTACAAACGTTTGTCGTATTATTATGTAATTGACGTAATCGGATTCTAATTTCCATACTTTTCCTTACCGTGTTTTGTTTCGGAAATATTTCCACATGATACATTTAATCATTAAGTTTATTTTCTATGTCTATCTTAATCGTAACTGATCATTCATAGACATAATCATCATCTTATGTCTACCATATATGATGTTTCTGTCAGTGATTTCACAGAAAATACATGCACAGGTATTTGAAAAACGATAGATTAAATATGTAAAATATGAAAGTAATTGCTGGATAAACATATTGGTGCTGTTAATTTCATATAATATATAAAATTTTCAAAATGTTCTAAGCTGCTTCTTTGTTATGTTGAAATTACTACTCTATACTGTTTAAATTTTTTTTGTTTTGTGTAATACTGATTGAATAAATCATTTTAATTGGTCTCAATGAAATTATAATGAAAAAGGAAAGAGAAAAAAAAATTCCGCAGAACAACAAATGATAATAGCAATAACAACACACAAACAATAACAACACAAATAAACATAACAATAAATAACAGGAAATAACAAATAGTAAAGAGTAAGAACAATTAAACAACAGCAAACAACCACGAGTAACAGCGAACAACAAAAAGCAACAAAATAAATATAAAAGTAAACAATAAAAACAACAAAGGACAGTAACAAACAGTAACAACAATACAAAAAAATGCCATCCAAATATGTGACAACAAGAATAACAGCGCCACAAAATATTGTCAAATCAGAACAAATTTTAGATTTCAATTTTTTGATAATGTGAACAACAAACAGAAGCAAAGGAGTAAAAGCATTTTTAGTTTTTTTTCTTTTTTTTAAACAAAAATTTTTACTTGTTTCTTATTAAAAAACAAAAAAGTGTTTGAAAGTGCAAAGGCAAAAAGTTTAAAAATTTCTGCCAACATTTGACAGTTGTTTTTATGACAGCTGTTTTTAGTGAAATATTTTTAAAAATTGAAAAAGTGCGAAGAAAAATTTATTGAATTTCGTTATAATTGATATTGATACATTTTTATTCATTTACGCTTGCACTTGTTGCTGTTAATTAATTGGTACAGAGCAAAAAAAATTTTACACTTCAAAAAAATGTACCTTTGAATGTTTTTTATTTTTAATTAACTCTCATAAAAAATTTTTAATCTGAACAAATTTGCTAAGAGAATTTAAACAAAATTTTTTCGATTTTTTTTTCAAAATTTTTTAAACAAAAGAAAATCAAAAAAAAATTCAAGCAATAATTGCATTTTAAAATATTTACCTTTTTCTTGTTATTTTTTTATTTTTACTATTGCTATTACATGAATAAATGGAGGCATGATAGAAAATTGAGCAACGCAAAATGCTAATTATCGCATTGTACACACAAAATGTCAATATTGGCACCAGTCAGTCATTCATGTTTTATTTTACGATTGTAAAATTTAAATTGATCTGTCATGTGCTTAGTGCAAGCAAACAAACAAATTTGTTCCATGTTAGACCAATGATTTGCTAATGTTTTTATGCCATTTCAACAGCTGATGCAATGTATGGCTTACATCATAGTTCTAGTGCGATTCCATTCAAAAAAATCCTCACTTCTTTTTCATTTTCATTTTATTTGAAAATTTTTACCACTTTTTAATAAACAAGTTTTGATAACTTTTGCTTTTTCAAATTTAAATTTAACTTCAGTGTATTTTTAAGGAAATTGAAAAAATTTATTTTACTATTGGAACTGTTTTTTTCTTTTTTACTGTATACATTTCGATGCGCTTTAATGAGATATAAGGGAAAAATATTTTGAAATTTCGTCTTTTTTTCTTTAAATTTTGAAATTCTATCAATCAATCAATAAATATTATAAATAATTAAACTGATAAATTGAAATTTCGAATTAAAATAATTAAATTGACAATTGAGATTTTAAATTATCGATATTTTAATGAAGAATTAAAATCTTAGAAAATTTTAACAACTTCTTTTTCACATTAAAAATTCCAACAATTTTTCCGGCATTTTTTTTTTTTTTTTGAAATTTGGAATAAGGATTATTTGTGTTCATTTCGTACATTCCCGAAAAACTTTCCTTTCTTCTCTTTCAATTCAGTAATGTTTACACTAAAATGCTTCTAAGGTGAAAGAAATGACGACTGAAATATCTTGAAGCAATTTAAAAGAATGGTTGATGGAATATATTTTTTTTTTGAAAGAAATTTTTGCTTAGCTCGTTTGAAATGATATAGACAAAATGAAATTTGTTAATGTCATAAACTTCTCAAGCGATACGAAATGTTATCATTTCTTTCTGCTAAAAAAAAGAAATTTCATTAGTAATACTGAAATTTAATTCAATTTCGCTTTGCTATGATCGACTTTTTTTTTTGCAACACATTTATTCATTTGTAATTCATTTTCTAAAGAAAATTCAATTTTAAATGGAAATAGTTTTATGAGTCACCGATGAAAATTGTGCATCAATTAGAGTTGGTAAAAAGTGATTAAATAAATACGAAATGAAATGTTAACTTTAAATGGATTAATGAAATTAAAAAATATGAGATCAAAGACTATGCATAGATACATACACACATATGCATATATATATATATATACACACACATATACATATACATATACATGAATACACGGCATACAGATACACGGCACTAATTTCTAGTTTTCATTTCTGTGGATGAAAAAGTTTTCATTTCTATGGATGAAAAATTTTGGATTATATTTTCCTCTCCCTGGCAAATAACAGATCAATCATCACTATCAGTTTCATATTTCATTGCCATGTTTAACTAATAACTTTCTTTTCCATTTATTTTTCTTTTTTTTTTTTTTTTTTTGCAGAAACTTTTTTGCTAAAATGATTTAGCTAAAACTAAATGAAACTTTTATGTAATACGACAAATCTGATTTAATTAATTATGTTTAAAATTTGGTAAGAAACAAATTTTCGAAATTATCATGCAGTGCTATACATAAGAAGATATGTGGTACTATATATAAGAAGTATGTGAGAAGTTTCAGAATCATATTTTTATTGCCTAGCGAATCAGTCAAATTAAAAGAAATAATTTAGCAATTATTCTTAATAAATTTATGCTGTAATTTAGCAAAATCTGATAATTATTGATACAATTTAGAAATGGACCTGATTTATATTTTGCACTAAATGTTACATATCATATTCAAACATTTGCAATTCATGGAAAAATATGCTAATTTTAATTAATACTTTTTTCATTCTTATAAGATAAGTTACTTTTTGTATTTGTTGCAAGATAATTAATTATTGTGCATAAATTAAGGGAAAAAAATTTAATTATTTTTTGTTTTGTTTTCTGATCCTTTGTCAGACAGCAAATTGTAATTAATAATTACAGCAATAATTATTAACAATTGAAAAATTTTAATACTAATTTTTTGTAGCAAAAAAAAACATTTGTAATTGAAAGCAAAAATAATTTTTGAAAAAAATGAAACCTTATGAAATTTATCATTTCATAAATAATCTTGTTTATTAAAAAAATTTCATTTTTACTTCAGCAGTGCTGACATGATATGCTGCAATGGTACATTCAATTGATAACAAACAATTAGTGATAACAAGCAATATTTAATCATACGTTAATGATAAAAGTATAGATGAATAAATTGATGTGTAAACCTTCTTGCTATTTGTTATGGCAGTTAGTGACGAAATTTAATTTTTAATTTTAATTTTTTTTTTGCCCTTTTTTTTCTTTTAGAGCTTATAATGCAATAATTCTTGTATTTTTTAGAGATAATTAATTATTGTGCTAATTAATCGGAGGGAAAAAGTTTTAATTCATTTTTGTATTGTTTTTTCCTTTATTGAAATTTTCTGTTGAAAATATTTGTTTTATAGCGATAATTGATGAAAATGATTTTCATTTCTTTAAAACAATTATTATTTAAATTAAAAGTTTTTTTAGATTAAGAATTCATTTCACGGTTAATAATTTTTTAATTCTAGTTTAATTTAACCAATAATAATTGATGTAATAAGGCAGTTAATTAGAATGTTAGCATAGGATTTTTTCAAATAATAAAAATAAAATTTCAAATGTTATGATTTTTTTTTTTCAATTAATCTAATCTTTTTTTATAGATTAACCTAATTGATTCTATCATTTAATTAATGACAAAAGATTTAATGATAGAATTTCTACGTAATTAAACAAATTAAATTTTTTGATAAATTTTTTGAAATTTAAAAATTTCTTTCACAAATGAAATGCTCTGTAAATATTTCTAGTAATATTAGAATGAAATTTTCAGCCTTTCCTTACTTGCATTTAATTTAAAATGCTCAAACAAGAAAAAAAAGAACTAGAATATTTGACACGACCGTCTGATCGAACTATGTACAAGTGTCACTTAAGTGCCCAATTATTAAATATGATTCTTTGAAGTTCTGAATTTTAAGTACTGGTATATATATATATGTCATTGGTTCAGTGCATTTCACTCGATGTTAGAAATCTTTTTCACAATTCTCATTTTCATAGTTCACTTGTTTGTTTACTTACGTGACATATTTACATATTGTAAACGACATAAATATTAGTTTAAAAAATTATTATCACAAATTTCAAAAACGTTTAATCGAACTATGTACAAGTGTCACTTAAGTACACAATTAAAAAAAACTTTTTTTTTTGCTTTTGAATGAATCAAAATTTTTAATTATTTTTTGCTCATTTGCTTCTCCGCATTTTGTATATATGTGTGTGTGTGTGTGTATATATATGTATGTATGTATTTCATAACGGAGGAGTAGGGGCAGAAAAGAAAGGACAAAATTTTAATTATCGTTTTTGAAACGTATTTTTCATTTTAATCTTTTTTAAATAAAGAAACGAAAAAACATAGGCAGTATACTAAAATTTTACGATGCATTTGAAACTGAGTTTGGAAAAAGAAATTTTAATGGTATTAACATATTTTAGACATAAAAAGAAAAAATTCAATCTGAAAAAAAAATAATAAATAATAAAGAAAAAAAGAATGAAAAAAGAAAGTGTTGTTGAAAACAAATATTAATTTTGCTCTTTTTCGAAACATTAAATTTTAAAATAAATTTTTTAATCAAATTTGACAATTGTAACATTTTCTTTCCAATCGTAACAAATGTCATTGTTTTTTTGCAAATTATTTGCATAAACAACAATTGTCATTTATTGTTTTCTATAATCATTCCTTTTTTATCATTATCGATCATCGCTTTTTTCTAAAAAATCAATGTTATCAATTATAATTCATTAACTTACCAATAACTATATCCATGATGAAGGCATGCAGCTATTCAAAACTAAAATGCTCTTTCCAATTAGATGAAATTTTAATTTACATTTTCTAAATTTAAATTGGATTTTTCTTTTTTTTTTTATAATTGCATGATGGGAAAATAAATTTCCATTATTAATAGATAGTATTAATCTAACAATATATATCCATATAACAAGAAGAAATGGAAAAAATGAAAAAAAAAAGAGCAAATTAGCTATTCATTTTTGTGAGAGAATTTTTTCATTCTATGAAAAAACAGACTTCTCTCTAATATATCCTGCTAAATACTCATGATACTACTGCCTTTTTACTTATTTAAAATAAATTTGACTGTGAAATAACTATTAATATGTTTTTAATTAAAACGGAAAAGACGGACGTGTATACTTATTATTGTTTTCATTAAAATAGAAATACATACTACTGATGAATTCTTCAAGCATTCATAATCAATGAATAAAAAGAAGTGAAACTTGGAGACTTCTTTTATTTAGAAATAAATTTCGAATTGGAAGAAGAAAAAATATAATGTTGAATTTTTATCACTAAAAATTTAGTATGAATTTGAAAAAAAAAGCCTCATTTTTAGGAATAATATTAAAATAAAATCGTTAAATGAACAGAATGATTGTATATTTATGATCCGAGAGGAGATAGATGATTCAATTTCTTGTAGATACAGATAAATGATTCAATTCCTTGTAGATACAGATAAATGATTCAATTCCTTGTAGATACAGATAAATGATTCAATTCCTAAATAGCATAGGATGATCTACTGCAGAAAATTAAACCATATTAAGGCTTTTTATAAAGTTTATATTAAATTCTTTTTTTTTGACAAAAGGTCACTTTGATTGTTTTATTTGTAGTACGGACCATAAACCGGTAACCAGTAATCCTCAGAAGCTACAGCACAGTGAGTAGAAAACAAGCAAAAGCTATTGTCTTTTGAATTAGCACTTTACTAAAAGTTCTGATTAAAGTTTACTTTTAAATTAACAAAAATTATTCATTTTGAATCTTATGGTCTCTGATACAAATAAAATAGCCAAAATGCAATCATTATTCTATGGTTAAGCTAATCAAAGTTAATATAAAACTAAACTACAAGGATGACCTATGACCTTTGTTTGCTATTTTTTTATAAATTTTTTTTTCAATTTAATTATTATTACTTTGCTACACAAATATGATAAAGACAAAAAGAAAAAAAAGATCCCAATTATATTATTAACTTTTAGTTCATCAATCTATTCGTTCTCAACAAACTTGATTAATTAATGAGCTAATAAGTGTTGTCTCTCAAAGATAGACAGTTAGATAGATAGGTAGAGATAGATAGAACGAAGAGACAGAATAGATCGACAGATGATAAATGGATAGGTGAAAAATCAATAGGTACATAGGCAGATGAATATAGATAGGTGAACAGATAAATGAATAGATAGACGAACAGATTAATGAATAAACAGGTAAATAGACAGAAGGGTAGACAGATAGATAGATAGATAGATAGATAGATAGATAGATAGATAGATAGATAGATAGATAGATAGATAGATAGATAGATAGATAGATAGATAGATATAGATAGATAGATAGATAGGTATATGGATAGAGAAATTAAATATATGAATAGATAGATAGGTATATGGATAGACAAAAAAATTAAAGATAGGGAGTATAGAAGGATAGTATGATAGATACAGACATACAAATAGACATGCATATATTGGAACAGACAAAACAGATATAAGGAACAGACATACAGGCATACAAAACAGATATACAGGCAAAATGAATAACAAAGCTACGTAATAACAACAGTAAACGTTTCACGGTAGATGTAATATTTAACAGACCGTCATATGGTTCGTGATTGATAGTTGATGAAAAAAAAATATTTTTAAAGTGAAATGTGTGGCATAGAGGGAAGTGTCTTTCTTTTTTTTGTTTCTTCAATGATATTTTCATGGCATTTTAGAGGCGTTTAATAATTTATAGTTAGTTAGGATGAATTTTATTAAATTAGAATTTATTGGAATTAGAATTAGAATTGGAATATTTTGAAAAAGAATTACAAATACTTCCTTAAATTCTGCAAAAAAAACAACCAATTTTCGGATCTGAAATATCAACAATGTTTGATTTAATTTATTGACTAATTTATTGATTGATTGGAAGAAATTAAATAGTGAAAAACAAATGGAAAAATGTTATATTGTATGTTTTTAAAAATATATAAAAGTGTTTTAAAGGAGAAATAAAAGAAAAATTGGAATATAAATTCAAGATTTGGTTTGAAAATTTTAATCATATTAAAAGTTTACCAATTTAAAATAATTCAGTTATTTTGTGAAACAAATTTGTTGAGAAAATTCGGTAAGTATGAATGGAAAGGTGACGTTTTATTTTTCTATTTGTGATATTTTGATAGTAGTATTATTTCCAGATTTTTTATAGATTTTCAAATAACTTGATGGCAATTGTAAACAATTTTCTACAATTCCTTCAAAAATTTGGACATTTTTTTAATATTTTTTTAAAAGTTGAATTGATCTAATTTTGATTAAAGTTTTTTGATCTGATTTTGATCCAATAACATACGAATTTGTTTCTCTGTGAATTAAAAAATTAAATGGTATGAAAGTTATTGCAATCGATTGTTGAATATTTTTAAGCTCAATTTTCGATAATATCTAGCTCATATTTTGGTAAACTTCAAGGAGTAATTTAAAAGCATTGAAGAGGTTTAGGAAATGTAAATCGAAAAATATCAAATTAAAGAGGAAAGATAATGCACTGTGTAAGTGAGGAAAAGATGGTTAGCAATTTCGGAAACATTTAGAATTTATCATTTTAAATTAATGAATAAGTGAAGAAACAAAGAGAATGCAATGTGATGGATAAGAAAAAGGAAAAAGATCAATTTTTCATTATTTTCCACGTGAAATGTTGATATGAAAGTTAGTGAGGATTAATTATTGAAGAGAAAAAATTTGACTCAAAAGAATAATTGTTAATTGATTCAATTATTATATGATATGTATTATATCGTTTGTTGATTCAATTTCGGGAAGAAGTAAAGATTTAGTACATGTTTTGTATATATTTCAATTTTCAGTATATATATTTAAATCATTCAACCATCCTCAAAAGTAAGAACTAAAAGGATAAGATTCCCGTACAATCGTCAAAGAGCTTTGGCTCAAAAGGTGGTAAGCTTTTTCTCACTTTTTTTTTTTAAATTACTTGTATTTGTGCAAATCTAGGATTGTGATCTTTGTTCTTCATCTTATATCTTTCATAAACTTATCCTCTTTTACTTGTCCCAATATTATTTCCATAAGCAGAGTAGAGATTTCATTTCATTTCAAACATTTTGGTTTGAATAAATATTTTGAACAGTTTTATTTTAAATTATATTTAAATATAGTATTTCTGTTTCTTTTTTTTTTGTTTAACTTTCACTGCAAATCTTATTTCTAATTATTATCTTATCTGAACATAATAAGTATCATGAGAAAGATATGGAAGTTCAATTGTAGTTTCTAAACAGGCTAATTTTATTGCATACCGACTTGTGTCCGACTAGTGAAGAGCAGAAATATTGTTGCAAAAAGGAAATATCTGCGAGAATATTGATATTATTATTGCTTGTTGCATCTCTTCAAAAATCAATTATGCAGTGTTGTTGTCTGCTTATATCTGCTTTTCGTGACAACCTTTTTTGTTTTCTCATTTTGTTCTCATTTCATATTTCAGCGATAATTTTATTTGGAAAAAAATCTCCGTTCCAACTTACTTTAATACTTTTGCATATGTTTTGTTTTTTTTTTTTTTTTTTTTTTTTTTTAATTTCTTAGCTTACTACTTTTAAAACATTTATCATTAACTTTTTTTTTAATGGAATGGATTATATTACTTCTTAATGTAAGTAGTATTTTATAACTTGACTCACTGATCAAATACTATAAGAGCCGACAAATGTAAATAATTTAATTTTCTTATCTAAAAATATCTGGGACGATTAAACCAAAACGTTTATTAAAAAAAAAAAAAAAAGAAAAGGCATTGTAAATGAATGTATAAACAAAAGTTGTAGGTTTAGCCTTAATTAAAGATCGTACATTTTATACAGTTAGTTAAGTCTCAACAGAGATAAATAAATTTTACTGATTATGATTATTCGCTAAAAACTTTACAGTTGTTGAAATTTTTTGAAATGGTTAGTGCAATGGTAAGTTAAACAGCATTTAAAAAGTATCAGTGATGATTCCTTTTGTAAAACACTTTGCTGTTTTTAAGCAAGAGTCAAAATATGAATCATTGTGGCTAAGCTATAAAATAAATAATAAAATATTAGGATGACTGATTAAGATTAATAATTATATTTTGATAAATGGTGTACCATTTATCCTTTTTTACTTATAATTAGTTCAACTGGTAGTTGCATCATATACGGATATATTGTTAAATGAAAATAAATAATTACCTAAAATTGTAAAAATTTGTTAGAACTTCACGTTTTTTGCTTGCAGATGTCGTCAGTTTTGGTTGGTTACACAGACGCAGCTGCAAATGCAGCTCAAGCAGCTTCACTGATAAATAACAGTAAATATCGGGCTTATGTTGCGGCAGTCGATAAAGCACTGAAAGCCTTTGAGACCACCAATGAATGGGCCGACTTGATCTCAGCTCTCGCAAAACTTAGTCGAGTGAGCCAAATTTTAAATTGTTTTTTCTTCTACTGCAAAGCTTACAACATGCGTTATCATAGTTTTAGATCAAATATGACATATTTCTAGGTAATGAATGATTGGTTTTAGGTTTTGTACATTAGGCCTGGAATATTTCATCTTTCCAAAATATATATTTGAAAATACATATTTTTTAACTGGAAAGGATTAAAGTATTTTCAGTTCTAAGAATGAAAAGCATAAGCAAGTTGGTATAAAGTTGCTATTTTAGTATTAGCAAGTTAGTATTTTCTTCCGAAATTTTTGGAAAATTTAATACATTCCATGTGATAAGATATATTAGATTGGGCGTGAAGCAAACATGAAACAGATGACCAGAACCGATGATTTGCCAAGTTTTTAAAATCTTTTTATTAACCATATTTTAATTTACAAAGTTGCAGGTATTTCATGCAAATGCAAAATTTGGTGATATACCAAAACCAGTAACTGTAGCAAAGCGCCTTTCACAGTGCCTACATCCGGCGCTACCGCATGGTGTTCATCTGAAAGCTCTGGAAACTTACCGACAACTCTTCGATATCTTGGGTCGGAAGGATCTTCCACGTCTACTATATCTTTTCGCTGTTGGACTTTTCCCACTTATGGATCACTGTGGAATAAAGGTCTTTTTTTATACTTCATGACTTTTTTGAGTTTTTTAATTTGCAAATTCACTTATCTGTCTATTTGTCTTGTCCACTTCGTCGAAACTTGGCAAATATGCCATTATATTATATCTTCTAGAGTTCTTCAACAGTGATTAGAATTTGACTGCAAGAACCTTATATATGTAATTGATTATTACAAAAATGTTTAAGGTAAAATCGGAATTGTTAAATATATTTGAACAATATCTCCTTCCGCTGGGTCTTGAGCTAAAGCCAGCGCTTCCCGGTTTTATTGCTGGTGTCTTGTTGGGTCTTGAAGAAGGAACGGAATTCTATGACCGGTTTGTCAGATCATTTCTTCTTTTTTCATACTGGTGAATCTCTTTTCGGATTTTTGGTTACCGTACGATGATATTTTGATTACTTTTACTTACATCTGTTTAGATCATTTTCTCTTTTGGATCGAGTACAAGATAGCGTTGGTTCGGAAACGTTTTTCGCATGTCTTTGGGAAGCAGTCCTTGGTTCTCCGTCTGTTCGTCTTCCAGCTTTGATGTATGTAAATGCGAAATTTAATCGACGAAAAAGTATGCACGATCAAGAATATATTATGGGAAATAACATCGATCATATGGTACTTTCAGTGTTACCTGTTTATCTTTGAAACTATACATTTTTTTTTTTGCAAGTTTTGCACCTTTATAATAGAAAAAATTTTTGATATATTTTGTGAAAATTTTGCTCCAAAGTTCACAACTCATTAAATTAAGATAGCAGCCCTTTGCGCAGCAGCCGATGATGATGGTTCAACACTTGTTCAGCGTCACTTATTGGATTTTTTATCTTCTGCTTTTCCACTGAATTCTGATCATCTCGTAAGAGAAGATTTTGTTCAGGTAATTGAAAAATACATTTTATATGCTTTCATATAACGTTATATGTATGTTTAGAATTTAATTACCTCAGCTGTTTGTTGAAGAAAGATATAATCTGAGATGTCATCTTCTGCATTTGCAAGCATTTTGAGATTGATATATTACTTTCATCAAAGGTGTAGATGTTTAGTATAGATATATTGATAAAGGCAAATTTCGTTGATGTTTATTTTTTCAGCTCCTCAGACGTTGTTTGTTTCTGGTACTTCGTAGGGATATGAGTTTGAATAGGCGTTTATATCAATGGTTATTGAATCGTGTTGGTGATTCAGCTGTGACTGCGTTGCCTGTTGTTGGAGTGGATGAACAGCTCGACACTACTTTCTTCATGTACTACAGCTTTTATTTACGTTTTGGCCTTTTTATCATCGTGTAAAGTTTACTGATGAAGGCTGTTTCAAAATTCAGTATCGCAAGTTGGAAAGTTTAGTCCAGATTTTGATAACATTTGATAAATTTACGTTTTACTCAAAAAATTTTATTTTAGCACTTATGCCTTGCCGATTGCGAAAAAAGCGATCGAAGAATATTTGAAATTAGATACAGTTCAAGTAACTAGTAGTCTTGCTTCCTGGGATGGCACAAAGGTAAGTGTTTCATGTTTCATCTTCGGAGTTGCTCTGCTTGCTCACTTTTGGAAACAGCATGTGTATTAAAATCTTAACTCGATCTGTTCATCAACTTTGTCCTCAAAAATATTTTTATGTTCTTCTTTACACCCTCTGGTCTACTATTAATGTAATTCCAAAAAAAAAATTGAAAAGATTCGAAAATGTTGTGCTATTAGAATGAAATTTTTGTATAAACCTAAAACTTCTTTTATTTAGGAGCATCAAATCCAATATACGGAAGTGCGCGTCGCACGTTTGCTATTATACTTTATGGACCGACCTGAACTAGGCTTTCTTTTTCTTGAAGAAACATTGCTAATTTTGTTGGAAACAGCTTCTAGAAATGATACGCGTTTGGAATCGGTTTTAGTAGAGGTTCATATTCGCATTTTGTTTGCATTAGTTTAGTTATAATTATATGATTTTAAAATAGTGCTAGGAAGACCAGTAATATTTTCTTTAAATGAACCACTTCTTGTTATATATGATAACTTCTTTATGATTTAATTTCAAATAAAACAAAATAAGGAATTTGAAATTTTGCATTCAAATTATTTTAAAATATGCTTCTTGCAGAAGGAGGAATTATTAAGTAGAACTAAAAGATTATCAACTTCAATGGAAACAATTAATGAACCAAGTGCTCATCGGCGATTTAGTATTACGAGTAAATCCTCTGTTAGTTCACGGCAATCACGATTAAGCATTCTGTCATTATCTGAAGAGATTTCCACCGAGCAGGTATGTATTTATTAAATATCAGGTTGTTATTCTCTACAGTTTCAGTATTTGCTCTGTGGTAATTTAACCGATAGAAACACGGAAATTCCAGAAAATTTCCAAAATTGCATCTGATATTTAATTTTTCAGATTAAAAGATTGGAAGAGTTTGAAAAAACAATAAATCTGTTGATGAATTCGCTTGACGTTGGGTTTATTTGGAATTTCCTAGAACGAAAACTAAAACTGTAAACTCATACTTTACTTCATTGGATAAAAGTTTGGAAGTCATTGGAGATGTTACCTGATAAATTAGTGTAAAAAGATGTGGCATAAATAACCTACGAAACTCATTTCTTTTCGATTTCTTCTTTTAATTCACAACACATAAAAAAAGCTTTTAATTCATAGTAATAGCGGTAGGCAACGCATTTTGTTATGAAAGTCTTCTCGACTGCTGCAAAGAGTATAAAGTTCATTCATATACGTTATAGATGTTCGATAAATTTCTTAAAAGCTGTAAAAGTTCAATGACACTACTTTAAGTAATATTCACGGTTCCTCAACTGATTTCTTTCACTTTAAGGCTAATAGAACAGGTGCAAAAGGAACAGCAAAATGGTACAATAGATCCACATCTGTTGACAAACGAAGTAAAAATGTTGAAAGAGGAAGAAGAACGAAGGATCACACAAGAATTGACAAATTTTCCACAGGTTCTGATTGTTTAAAACTTACAATTTATTTTTAAATGAAATTTTTTATCTTAATTACGGGAAGTATGATAGACGATCATAATTTATGAATTAATGATTCTTTTACGGTTCAAATAAAAATTTTGAGGACTGTAAGGTTCGAAATTAAGAAAAAAAGTTATTTTTGAATTCTCAGCGAAATTGAAATGACACTAAATTTTACATTTATTGTAAAATTTGTAGATAATATTATTTTGTCTCAATACGATAGAACTGGATTCTCATGGTGATATCCGAGAACGGTATTTACCACAGCTGCTATCATCAATCCTCACAATTATGGCTGAGAAGAATGTTGCATCTATAGACGGTCAGCTACTTGTTCGACTTCTAATTGTCGCAAACGCAATTCTAAATGAAGTAAATCAAAGCGTTGTTGTTATGGAAGCTGGAGGTTAGTGTTTAATGAAAATGTGTTTAAATTTGTTGAATTTGCGGTAAAAGCAATATTCGTCAGTTACTGACAATGTTTATGTATGCGACGTAAACATAATCTGATGCGAAGCATTTAAAGTTATAAAATATTTTTACTTTGATAATTCTGAAAGATTTTTGAAATCTAGAATTTAATGGTATTTAAAAACTTTGCATTTTTCTGATTCTTTTGCTTTTTCCTTAATAATTAAAAAATTGAGTAAGGAAATTTTTATCGATCAGTTCCAGAAACTTTATTCACTACAAATTTTAGTCGTTACACGAAAACATAAT
This sequence comes from Mansonella perstans, assembly GCA_037074765.1. Classification (NCBI taxonomy): domain Eukaryota; kingdom Metazoa; phylum Nematoda; class Chromadorea; order Rhabditida; family Onchocercidae; genus Mansonella; species Mansonella perstans. The sequence continues at coordinate 27,143 of JBAMDO010000072.1, forward strand.
GGGATATATGAGATAGTACGTTGCGAAAAACTTGATTCAGCGGAGAAGCCATCCACAAAGGAAAGCGTAGTTAAAGGTTTTTTTTTAAATTGATATTTTATCTGTAAAGGCCGACGGAATACGAATTTTTTCAAAATATGTTGAACTTAGAGATGCATAATCTTTCACAAATATTCATCGAATTCTGAAATTGTAATTTCGTGGTAGTTAATACTTTTTAAGCTTATAGATCAAGTTTTAATAAGTTATACTCTCAGCAAACTTTATAACAATTGACTAATCCTCATTTATTGTATTACAGAACAGTGGAGAGTAGAAAACTGTTTAAGTAGCTGTCAGCGATTGGTTGCCCAGATTTGTGATTGGTATTGCAAGGAACGAGATACAGAACGCTTGCAGGCATTTTATGCTATTTCAACTTTGACGCGAGAATTTGCCGATTTTCCGCTATATGATTTAAATGTACAGGAAATCAGGAGTAGGTTTTTATTTGTTAAATATTATTCGTTTATTTAATTTTCTCACATTCTGTTTTACCATGTATCTAAAATGCTTCCCTTTAGCTCTGAAAATTGTTTCTTCTTAGCATCCATTGTTTTCGTTGATAGCATGGAAACAAAATGTTCATTAGTTCGTATTACATTTCGCAGATGTGGGATATCTTAAACAACATGCATCAAGTAATTATCCAATTTGGTTAAGCGGTTTACTAAGCATACTATCACTAGACGAATGGGATGCCTCCATGAATTCTAAAGGTTCGATTTTTATGTGTTATTTGTTGTGTAGATTTTCCATATTATATCCTTCTCAGTTTCATTTGATTAATATAGTTTATTAGATGTAATTCAATTAATTTCTTTTAATGTGCGCTGTCGCATTATTAAACATACATTATAAAGTGCCATAAAAAATTTTGCCCATTTTAAAAAATGTCGATATTTATTCTTAATTTTGGTATGTGATTTATACCTGATCTTTTTTAGTAATCAAATACCTTTTTACAGTATATTATCATGCACCTGAAATCCGGGTAACCGATATGTTTGCTCGTGCGAATGCTTTGGATCTGATAACTTATGTCTATGTTAGGAGTATTTCGGTTGCTGAACAACATGCTGCTATGTTACGACGTCAAAAAACGTTGGTTACAGTCCCAATTTCAAATTTTCATAGAATTTTTCATTTAGATTTTACATTAGCATTGGTTTATGTTAGCTTTTACATTAGCATTCTGGGCGAAATAATCTGAAAACATTCGCCATATTTTTTTATTTTCAAAAAGTTTTTGAAGAAAACACACTTATGCGAAAATACACTGAACTCAAGTCCTTTTGAATGATTTGTCTAAGTGAGATGAAAATAACTTATGCCATAATGCTTGAAAGTTTTAGGAATAGTAAAGAAAGGACATTTATTTTATTAAAACCATTGATCTCTGAAGCGGACTTGAAACGTTTGGATGATGACGAAATTTTCAAGGTGATGTGCATTTTATTTACCAAAAATCAGTGCTAGTTTGATGAGCGAATGATTTGACCTAGAAGATACCAAAATCGATTTCAGGAGACCATAATTTTGGAAAACTGATTTTTTTACATGTCGTTGTTTATAATTAGAGATTGGAGTATTAAAAAATGCCTTCCTTATTTACAAAAATTTTGATTTTCTCAGCATTTTAATCATCATATTTTCACTTTCAATTTTCAGAAGGCTGCCAGAATCCTTTGGTCATATCTGGACCAAAGCGACAAGGCGTATTATCATTCAACGGTTGCTCGATTGCTTTGTTTGTTTCATTCACGAAAGCCCTCTGAACCAAGTAGTGATGTGGAGGATTTGATCGTTAGCAATCTTACAAGCACGAATAGGGTGTGGAATCTTTCATTGTTTTTCCAGACTCCTTGATTAAAATTTTAAGTGCTTCGTAGATACGACTATATTTTATTTTTTTTTAGGGATTAAGTTGCTCTGCTGCTAAGAAATTTCGAACCTTATGGATGTTGAATCGACCTTCTGCAGCTGGAGAACTCTATCTTGGATTATCATCTAAGCCGTTCAACAGGTTTGATAATTGTACAGTTTCTAATTTCTAATTTTTTTTCGAGATTCATTCATGAAGTTTCAGTTCTATTTAAACATTAAGCTACAGATATCAGTGAGGAGAGGAAATCGTCGACTAACAGTGTCCATGGAATGAGTTCGATCTAGATTAAATCACTTTTATTATTCAACCGGTTTCGTTCGACTTATTAAAATTCATCTATAATTTGAGAAGCTCTTTGAAGGGTTGTTATGCTTTTATTGGGTTTCCTGTCCGATGATACAGCTAGTTACGATAAAACCGAATTAAAAAATATTTCGGCCTGTTGGTTCAATGATTGTGCTCGGCACTCGGATTTGCCGTATATTCTGCAGGTTTATATGATTTGTTTGTGAATTGCATTTTAGATCTATCATAAATATTGGCGACTAGTTTTTATTTTTGCTATTTATAGCGATACTCCATAATGCTGCGACTGTATGTGATACTGTGTTTGTCAAATCATCATACTAAAGTTTCCTCCCGTTGATCATATCACGACCGCCGTTAATCTTAATTTATACGAGTGGAATTCTTAACCATTGCTGTTTTTCAATGATTAAGAAGTTATGATTGCGTGATAACAGTCAAACAAGTTTCATTGCGCATTCCAGATGTGGGCTACTATGTTGCTGAATCCGAGTACCTCACGTGTTTCAATTCAGTATCTCAATATGCATCGCAGGATGAGTAAAGAGAAGGTTTGTAATCATTGTTATTGAGAATTACTATGTTAAGAAGAAGATATTTTCTTTCTTAGTTCATTGGATGAGATTCTTTGCTAAAACTGCATCGTATTTAGCAATTTTGATGTCTGATGTTAAGAAATACAAGGATGCTTGAAAAGTCCAAAAAATTTGTATTTTCATTGCCGAGAAATAAGGATGTGTATCTTCCCTCCACTACTTTAAAAATATTTTTAATATTTTGCTCATTCTAGTATTTGTAATAGTTCGCTACTCATGAGATTTTAGTCTAGAATTAAAATTTCGAAGCTTTTCTTTTAGTTTCCGCATATACCATTCGGTGTTTGTGCCATTACTTTGTTAACGGATGGTGGTTATCAGTCATTACATCATTTATGCGAAGATGTTTCGGTAAATGTTTCAAATGAAGCTAAACGACATTTGGTTGAAGCTTCCATTGCATTTGAGAAATTAAGGATTGGAGAGTTCGTTTTTGATAATTTAATCAAATTGTGATAATTTTGAAATCTGGATTGAAAATTTATTTGAGAATTTTCGAGCTTTCTTTGTTGTTACACTGGTTTTATCCGAGAATTTGTGAAAGTACTTTTCAGATACCCAGCATGGTTGACTGAGTTACGGAATCGTTTGTTACAAGAAGGCGATGATAATGGTGCGATGGATTTGAGTGTAACAAACGAAGCGCAGAAGAGTCATCGTAGGACTGTATCGGATATACCAATGTTTGATGATGATAATGTATGTTATTTATAATCTTGTTTTACGATAATTTTCAATGAAATTCTTATCAAAAAATATTGATGAACGGATAGATTAAAACAGGCGATTAAACAGCTGGCGGTTGTTGAAATAAAATATGGCATATAATTATGACATCAATTAATTTTCGTGCGGTTCTGATTGTCTTAAATGCTAACATGTTAGTAGTAATCTTTTTATTCAATGATATTATAGTTTCGAATATCCTCAGTCGACTTTTTTATTGGCATAAGGAATTAGATACAATGATAAAAATAACTTTCTGTCTACTATGTGATATTCTTAAAATATATCAATCTCTGATACTCGTCTTTCGAATCCATTCGTGAAATTTCCGGACCAGTACTTAGTGTCTTTTCCACTTTCTTTTTCATAAAATTAAAGAGTTATTCTTATTTGATGACTGAAAAAGCAGTTGGGATATTTATCATTCAGTCCTATATTTATAAATTATTCCGGTAATAATGTCGGCAAGCACGTATTCTACATATTTGTGTTTTCTATGATATTATGAACATAATGCTTACTGATTAATTACAAAAAATAGGATACAAGCCTTACATTTCGATTTTTCATGTCATTCCCAGGAAGGACGAGTATTAAAAGTTGTTTCAGGATTCTGTTGAAACGGCATCACTAGATTCGCTGGATCATGAAGTAGTGGAAACACTGCAGTACATCCTTGATTGTATTTGTGCTCAAGAAGAAAGTGAAATGGAAGCAGAAGCTTGTTTTGCTGGTGAACGGTTGTGTTCTCATGGCCAAGTGACATTGATCAGTGATACGCATGGCACCGAGAGCGAAATTAGCGAAAAAGAGGAATTATCCAGGTTCGTTTATGTTCTCACGTCTTTATGACAGCTTTATGTTTACTGAATCACGTTAAACTTTTGATTTATTTTGAGTGATGCTAATTTATGTTTTGTCTAAGCTACTACTGAATTACTGTATCTTTCGAAAAACTCTAAAATAAGAGCATATCATGTTGCTCTCTCTCAGAAGCATGGTATTCGAGCATCTTCTGGAAAATGAGATTTTTCAAAAAAATTCCGTCATAACATTTACTTCCTGACATTTGCTTAAATAACAAAACTCCGATAATTTTCAGTACAACAGCAGCTGCATCACAGAAGAGAGTGGAATCGCAATCAGTTACAATGGTTCCACTGTGGAAATCTGCTGAGAATGCTCCATCGATTTCTGAAAGCTTAAAACGCATCAAAGGTCATCGAAGGCAAGATTCATTACAAGAAAGCATATTTACGATGTCTGCGCAAGAACTCAAGTGAGTTTTGCTCCTGATGTTTTTTCAGTTTCAAATTCTTGAACTAAAACTTGTAGTATTACATTTTGCCTGAATCTTTGATTTTTTTTCCTTGTTTTAAAAAGTTGTACTTATCTGGATTATTATTTAGATTGTTTGATACATCTGAATTGCCTCGATTAGAAGCAACTGGCGATGAAGTGCAACCACTGTGCCACGAATTACATGCACATCTGTTGTTGTATGCAGAAAGTGGGCAAGCAGTAGATTTAGCGCGCTCTGAAAAAGTATTCCGAATGTTAATTGCATTAATGCGGACGAAGCTTAGCTTTCTAACTCCCAAGCTAATTATTAGGTAAGTTGTCTGAAAAGCAGATCTAAACACATCATCTTATATACATGCCACTTCTTTTTCATATGTTTCAATATGAATGTTGTCTTGTTAAAGGTATGATTTGTAAATAATTCCTTTTCTTAAAACTAATAATAAAAATTTTCAGTTGTATGGTTTCATCTGGAACTGCTTCACTTTCAAAATCTTCAACAAGCGCTGTAGCTGGGCAACTAATGGATCTTGTATCACGTCACATTCGCTCCATATTAGGACAGGACTTCTGGGCTTCTGACTCGGATAATGCAAGCGGATCGGAAACACTAAAATACAAACATTATACATTCCTTGAGCTCTTTATGACTGTAAGTTTTATCTATATTGATATATTTTTGATCTTTTTAATATTGTTTTAGAAAGTGGACGATCTTGCTCAAGAAGATTTAAAAATTCCCTTTGTTAATTTGTTCCATAATACAGGTAATTAACCCTGGGTTTATAAGTTTTTTTCTGAGAGATTTCCATACCATAATAGTTTGTTTTTTAATTAAATTTATCGCTGAATAATTTTATGTGATGAAATTTTCACTTGTGACTAAAATCGAGGTTTTATTTTTCGGCTTTTTGCAGATTTCTCTACATTTTCTCCGGTCATATTTTGTTAATTCTCCCACTGCTAACGTTTCTAATCTTGATTTACGCAATGCTTGGAAATGTAAGGTAAATTTTGCCTCTACTAAATATTTGGACTTCAAGAATTCCGAACAGTTGGAGAGAAAATGCTTGTTAAAAATTCACTTAAATGATTGGTTTTATGATTGTTCTCATAGTCTAGATTTTGAAAAAATAAATTATCGGTGAAATTACTCACTGGGTTTTGGTTTTATTTGTTTTAGATGGCGGCTTTGGATTTTCTTACCGAGTTAGTGCGTGGATTGATAGCGATAATCCAAGATAATCGTTCTCGGGCTTTAACTGCTTACATCCATAGTCTACTGCAGCGTTCAAAGCTTCAGAAATGCTTATTACATTCTCTTCTCACTTCTGTTCATAATGTTCGACAACATAATAACAGCGAAATGTAAATTTTTACGAATCTTTTTCTAGTGCAAAATAATTGACTCAGAAATTTACAATTTTAACGATTTTTTTTAGCCACAGTTCCCTTGTTATACGGCGTGTCAGGAGTTAAGCAGAGACACTTATTTATTCATGTTTCGCGATTTTCTTCTTTATAAATCAAATTTCACTATTTGTAGTGTTCCATTATCAGTCGATATTTTGGAATTCAATGATGGCACTACAACATGCAGCAATGATTTTTGTGATTTGATTGCTAGTTATCAAAGCTCACTGCTAGATTTAACTGCCACGGTAATACAGCTGGAATTGGTGATCAAAAACGGATTTCGACATTTTACTGATCAAGTAGTTATTTTAATTTTACTGAAATCATGGCTTGTTTGTTGTGGTATATTCAATTTTCAGTAGAGACTTATAAATTAATGTTATATAAATTTATTAAATGACTAACTTGAGAAAGGGAATAAACAGTAATATTGCTCGGTAATTGAAAGTACTGAGTGCGGGAAAAGTTGCCGGATAAATGAGCTAGTAAGTAAACTGTTACGTATAAGTTATTAATAAAATTGTTTGCTTCTTCAACATTGGAATTAAAAGAATTTCAACTTAGTTATCGACAAATTCTAAATATTTCAACTAAAATTCCAGAACAGTAGTGGTATAGATAAACTGTCGATAAATCATCAAATTTATAATTCACCGCAACATCGTGGAACGCTTCGTGAACCACATATTGGCATGGTTGAATTACGTATGTTCCTGTTAACTGTCTTGAATGCCCTCAAGAAACATTCAGCTGAACATGAACAATGGCTTACTTTTGTCGTACGAATACTGCCATTTCTTGATAGGTTTTTTTTTTTTTTGTTATAATTTAATGAAATACTGAAATAAGTAAGACAGAATAAGATAAGAAACATTTTCGCAAACCAAATGCTTTTCTCTTATTTTAATCAGGCATTGTAATATGTCATTTCCATTATTGAAAACTAATTTTGATCTAAATTTAATCATTCTCAAAATTGTATTGCAGATCATTGTCAACATTTTCTGTGCATATTATCGAGCAACTGTGTAAGAATTTGGAATCTGCTGTAAATAGCGCATATTCTCCTATAGATAAAAAAATCCACTATGTTTCATCGAGCGGATCATTTTCTACTCACCTCATAGGCATCAATCAAGACAAATCGACCTATCCAACCAATTATGCTATCGGAGTAGGCTTTATTTTATGAATAACTTTTTCTCAAATGAAATAATGCAATTCGTCAGGATATTTCTCACGAACCATAGGAACTGGGCATCACTGCAGTGCATTCCTCATATTTTCTCAAAATTCTTTGCTGCTCTGAAAAATTATCGTGTCCTAAAATTCTGTATCTTGATTCATTTAAATCGGACAATAACTAATAGAATTAATTTTTCTAGGAGAGTTTTTTTTTATAGATATTGGAAACATTAAATATGTTCTTTCATTATTGTCTTATCGATAATACATCTCAAGCAAGTGCTACTTTAGCACTGACCAATGTCCATCGGCCTTCACAGGTACTATTTCGTGAAATATTCAGTTGTAGCTATCTACAAGTAATTCAGTTGTAGCCATGTGTGATTAAGATTTATCAAATAGAGCGTGAGACTTTATTGTTTTTTAGAAAGATGCATTTCTAAAAATGAAGCGTTAGCAATTAGTTGTTTAGGTATATTGTAATGATAATAAGATGATTTCAAGTTCTTCGAGTTAGATTAACTAGTCAAATTGAATCAAGATCAGATTTACTGACTATCAACTAATAAATAAATTATTTTATTCATTATTTTTAGGTCGTAACAGTGAACAATCCATCGCTGGCATCATCGGTAATGAATGCCATACCGGGAACGCGTGGTGCTACAGAACTTATATCTAATCTCGTTAAAGTTTTCTCCTTTAGCGATAACACCCCTGTGGTAGGTTAATGTTGCCGCACTTTTTTCTATCTAGCTTGATTTTTTTTTCATTTAGTGGAAAGTGTCAGTTATATTAATAATTCAAATCCGAAAATATGCAGAATAGTTGATATATTACTATTGAACTTAGAGAAGATAAATTCACTGAAAATTATCCATTAATATTTATATTTGTTTTGTAGTTTTCAAGTAAAAATAAAAGCAAAGTTCAAGCTCACAACTAGAAGCCCAACTGGCAATTATAAGCTTTTTAATATGAATTTCTGCTGCTGTTGAACATTGTTTGCTTCAAGTTTGATTAATTTTCATGCAGTTTTTTCTTTCCAATTTGTATTTGTGTAGCCATCGAATGCTGGTCTCAGTAAATTTACCGATCTTACGGCTGATGATGTTTGGAAGCAAGCACGATCGGATGTACTTAACGCCTTTCCACATGCTCTTGCGACACTTTGTGATGTTTGGACACAGATACGAAAAGGAGAACCAAATTTACCGATAGGAAGCTCTGCGGTATTTACCGACATTTTTTGGAACTCACTGATAGCTGTTTTGGTACTTTTGAGAGCTAAAAAAAGAAAATAAATAAATCTTAAGAATGTACCGAAAAAAGGAGGAAAATTTTCTTTATCATTTGAACATCAGTACTGTGAAACAGTATTTTGAACAGTTTTAGATAATCCGTCAGTTAATTCTTGATTTGCTTTCACCAATAGTACAGCATCATCAACAACCATTTTTATCATCACTTGCATTGGTGTGGATGACCCGGAGTTCATTAACATCTCGGAAACAGCTTGCTATACGTATTGAATCTGATCAGGTTGTTTTGTTAGATTTTTTTAAATAAAAGATTTTGACTATTTGAAACGGAACAGAATTGAAAAGTTTTGATTCTCTAGGTTTTCAAATACGCTTTTATTTTCCGAAAAGCTGATAAATTTAGTCTGATCATTTATATATCTTTTATTTAGTCAGAATTGAAAAAAAAAATTATAAAAATGTCTTTTTTCTAGGTGGAACTTTTATTTCCATTACTTTCAGTCATCATTTGATTATTCACCGGCACAACTCGATATTGCCAATCTCTTGACAAGTATCAAAGTTTTACCATTCGAAAATCTTATTTCTACAGTTGCTGAAACATTGAAGGAGAGTGCATGGAAAATTGTAAAATCGGGTGGAATTTTTGACAAGGTAATTATTTTGCAGCAATCATAAATAATGTAGATATTAGCGTGCAAAAAGTATAGATTATTATCGCATCTTCGCAAATGTTTTTAAAGGACTAAGATTCCATAACCATTAATTTGTAACTAGTAATAGATCAAAAATTTCGAACTGTTTAAACCGTTATATCATAGATTCATTGTTTCAACATTGCTTTACTTTCACTTGTTCAGAATTGGTTACAACAAAGTGCTTTTCCAACCGAGTTCGCGTTACTTGAAATGCTTCATGGTTGTGTTAGAGCTACACCATCTGCTGCTCTATACAACTGTTGGCCTTCACTGCAAGCCTTATTTGCGGAATCACCAGTTATGTCGTTACCACCGAAAGCTCTTTTTATTCAGTTCATGTAAGTTTTAAAGAATAGTACAATTTCGAGTTTAGAGTCAGGTTTTAATTTCACTAATTCGATTCAAATTGCATGTTCGTTATTATTATTTGTTCTGTTTTGGCCACAAAAAAATCAAATTTGCTTAGGTCCTATAAAAATACATGTATATATATTTGGAAGACTGACATGTTTCGGTTACTGAATAAAACTTCTGATTTGTTCCGTTTAGTTTTTGTCTAATCTGACTTTGTTTTCATAAATTTCAGTATACTTGTGGATTTTATAAAACTTGCTACAAGTTCCACTGTTGTTGAAGATAAACAGTTGTCACGGTCTGCACAGGATGCATGTCAAAGACTTACGGAAGCTATGAATATTATTGTTGGTTGGCAATTAGAACAAACTACATGGTTGAAGCGAACATTGGTTGTCAAGCATGATTCATCCTGTGAATATCCATTTCTACAATATTTGATACTTAGAACTGTTGATTTCTCAAAACGGCTGAAAGGCTGCACAAATAAAACTGCCTTATAGTAGTTATCCCAACTTTATAGTGGTTAAGAAGTGGTTTTATTTGCGTATCTTCTTAAATGCTTTGTGATATATCATGAACATTTGGGAAAGTGACCATTGCATCACATTGTCATTAAAATTTGGGGAGAACTGAATTACTAAACTTGTTATAATCCTCTATTCTGAGCCCAGAAATAGTGAAATTTTAAGTTCATTGCAGCATTAAAATCGCAAGAAACATCGCCGGTGGTGGAGTTTGCGACTGCACCAACATCATTGGCTGCATCGGAAAATAGTTCTTTGCGTGGTTCTACATCATCTTTGGTACCAGCGAGGTTAGTAGTAAATAAGTAGTGTGCCTGGAAATATACCTAATTTAATTCGAAAGCTGCTGCACAATTATGCTATTAAAGATGATTTGCATAATGACTCTATGTATATTTCTCAGGTATTTCCCAGCATCTTTTATTCAACATCATTAAGTCATAGGTTTCAATCACTTCCAGGATTCCCACTTTCGATGCGACTACGCAGATATCCATATCATCTCAAGGTGGTTCAAGCTCAGCAGCTGAAAAGCGAGGTATATCAAACCCGCGATCAAATTTGAAAGATGCGAATAACTTGAAACGCGATCCGACTCATAGCACTCAAGCTTTGTTCTTGCTTGCTGAGGTAATTCTTTTCTTCATCTATTCCATAGCGCTACATTATTTATTCTTATATAAATGACCAAGAAATAACAGCGGTTTTTTAATTTTATTTTCTCACTTCTAAATTTATTTTTCTCTAATTTTCAACAACAGAGATATTTTTGGTACAAGGGATGCATTAAACATTATGTGAATTTTCATTTTTGTAATCATTCTAGAAAGTACTTGGAATGTAACAGTTATTGAAATTTATATAATGAAAATTATTTGTAAATTTTTTTTCCTTTTACTTCTGGATATTCCGAATTATAAAATTAGATGACTTTTTACTTGATGTCACGATATTGCTTTTTTTAATTTCAGCATTTAGCCGAACTGATTGATTCTATATGTAAAAGTGAAGATAAGGAAAGATTGTTGCCATTGCTTCATGCTGTTTGGAGTAATACATTACCATATTTAAAGGCCAAAAAGTACGTTTTTCCTTGAATGAAATATTTTTGGCATTTTTGTGAAGTGGATTTTGAACACTATTTGGTTATGTTCAGTGTATTCTATTTTTGTTGATAGAAACTAATGTAGGCTTCGATTCCTTGATCTCTTCAGTCTGTTTTTGATGTCTATTGGAAATTTGTATTAGCAACCTTACCTAATTTATAGGATTGCAAAGTTGCGGTGGGATTTTTTGTATTCATAATACCTAGAAATCATAATCCTTTGCACAAAAAGGGATTAAATTTATTAGTTTTGAATTCGAAATTTAGAAATATGCGGTTCTCATGTAGAAGATGGGGGGATTTTTTTGACGAGGAACAAATTTCAATTTTGCAATTTAGTGCTCGAAATGCTCGATTCTTTCTTGCTAGTTCTCAGCTGCTAGCATCGATGAGTACTTTCAATTATATGCGACCGGTATGGCGTAAAGCCACGTTGGATCTTTTGCTCGATCCAGGTAATTGTTTCATGGCTTACCAGATTGGCTGCAATTTTCCCTTCCTTCATTATTTCATTGATTTCTTTTTTGATGGAACTCATAAATAAATATGTAAATATCACTCTTTATAAGACATCGCAGTAGAATTAATTTATCATTCATGGAACTGTAGCTTTCTTCAAAATGGATATGCAATCGTTGAAACATTGGTTGGTTATAACGGACCATTTGATGACTCACGACAAAACTTCTTTCAAGGAGCTTCTTGGTTCGTTCTTTGTCAATTGAGGTTGATTCAATAAGAATATATTAGTATGTAGTTCTATCAAGCTTTATTTTTAAGAATCATTAAGTGTATCGGAGCTAATCAACTTTTATTTGTGGGATATGTCAATCATTCGTTAACTGAGTACCCACAGGCATTAATTATTATCTCTGTGTCTGATGATCCTTAAAAATACGACGACGCTGGGCCAAGCACTTTTATTTTGTGATGAATTTCTCTCACATTGTTTTTACAAAATTTCGAATTTTTAGGAAGGATTTCAACAGCGCAAAATTCGGCACTTTCAAGTCTAATAATAAGCAAAGAAGCTGAATACGAAATGCGCGCTCAAGCACTTAAACGCTTGGCATTTATAGTGTTAAGTTCCGAACTTGGCCAATACCAAGCTCAGTTGCCTGACATACAAGGTAATTGAAGGCTTTTAGAATTTATACCTAGAGTTATGTATAAGTTTTTCCTATATGTACACGGATGCTAAATATATCCTCTGAACCGTAAGATATCATGGTGTCTTCTGATGTTTGACATCTTTTGTATGCTTTAGATGAAAACAACTGAGGAAAGCTACATAGAGTCGAGCTTCTGGAAGAAGCATCTTTTAAGGTTTTTTAAAAGCAATCAGTGTGTAAAATTACATGTTTTCAGAACGTTTATCAGACAATTTACGTTTATCACAAGTTCCAATTGTTCATGCTCAAGTGTTTCTTTGTTATCGAGTTTTACTTATCAGGCAGAAACCACAGCATCTAGTCAGCATTTGGCCTTCAATGGTTACAGAATTGGTAAATATTTAGTTTTATTGAAAATAGTGCACGAAATCATGGCACCATTTTTGCTAGTTTCTCGAGTTTCATTATCCTGATATAAATTTTGAATTTGTTTATCGAAATTTTCGAAATCACTTGATGATGTTCAAGACGAATTGTTGGTTTACGATAACTTGAAGAGGTTAAATTTCAGGTTCATGTGTTATTACAAATTGAGCAACAGTTATCAGATACAGTAAATGTTTCGGATGATTTAAAATGTGATCGAAATGACCAATGGATGCAGCTGTATCTAGCAGCATGTAAACTGCTTGAAACGTTATGTACACTTCCTGCTGGTTATTTGGCACAATTTCAGATGTGAGTTATTTTGAACATCTTTGGCATTTTCATCATTTTCATCGGATACGAATTCCTGATTTTTTCACCGCGATATTTGCATTGTTAATCATTTTTTTGGTTAAAATTGTTCGATGCGCATATGATCCTCGTTTAAGGAGTGGAGTTCATTTTCAGGTGTCACTGGGCATTTGTAAATTCGGTAACTGGAAGTAAAATCGATTCATTCGTGCCTTTTGCTAGTCGCATCGATCTTTTACTTCGTAATAAAGTACGTCTTTTTGAGGATGAATAGTTTTTTTAATCTGTTTTACAGTTTTAATTGTTTTCCTTTAGAATTTTAATTGATTTTTGCTGCGCGTAATATCAAAATCGTGTCTTTACCCAATTTCAGTATGGTCAACTATCCGCTCATGGTCGAAAGTTTATGTCTGCTTCACTGATTAATGTTAAAACACTTACAAGCTTTAGTGAATTGCGTTCATTCTTCCTTGCGCTTGCAACTCAGAATGAAATGCGTGCTTTGACGATGCAGTTTTCCTTTGATAAAGTAATTCTTAAATTTAAAGCCTAGAACTTTTTCGCAAAAAATTTTCCCTTGAAATCTTTTTGAAATTTTTTTCGTAAATTTAAGAATATGAGTCTAAGAAATTGATTACAGTAGTATGTATTTAAGAAAAATGACTTCCTTTTTTGTAAGTTATTTTTGAAAAAATAATTGTGTTAGTTAGATGCCAAAATCTAACAAAATGAAATATATATATAATCTGAGAAATCAGATTAGGTATATGAAGATACGTCAAGTTAAGCTTATTCTTTCTGAACATTGAAAATGGAATTTTAGGAGGATCAGCTACGAGATGCTCATTTTCTCAATGGTTCATTGTCTTACAAAGCTGCAATTAATCGGCTGGAACACGCATTATACGTCGATTTTGCAGAGCATTGGCAATTATAACTACAGAAATCCTGCAAACCTTCGAAAAATCTATGAGGTTTCATAATTAGTAACATGAGCTATTATTTCATTATTTTCTGCTGATTTAGAAAATTGCATTGTTTAGTTTAAATTGATGGAAATATTTTTGCTTGAATTCTAAATGCGTTTTAATGTATATGATGAGAAAATTGGAATTTATATTATGAAATTTTTTCGGGTAATTATCAAAGATATGCCAAATCAAAATTTTTTAAGTATTTGAGTATTTTTGTGTAAATTTCAAATAAATTGTGAAAGTCTTTCATACAATTTTATTAGTAGGCAAAAAAAGAAGTTATGGCATGTATTTTTTTCTTGCCAATAATTGTATATAATTTCAAATAGATGTGTTACAGATTTAGAAATTTTATGTTTGTACAATATGTATGGAAGTAATCTGCCAAACCGTGTGATTTTACTATGACTGACTTAAATTTGATTTTTGAGTTGAACTTGTTCAGTGAATAATTATCATAAAGCATGAAATTTTGTTGAGGAAAAAATCATTTGTAAGCATTGTTTTAAAGTATTTGTAGAAATATCATTTTACTGTCCATACTTTTAATAGGTATCAGTTTTCCTTATCCATCATATTCTCGTTGCAATTTCATAAAGCATCGGAAATCTCAGGAAGTTTACTTCAGTCATCACAGCATCAAATGAAGCCGTTTTTTTCACGTTCTTCTTATCTGATTATTGATAATTTAATTTCACACTGCTTGATTTAAATAATTTAAATTAGGATGAAATTTCTGAGAATTATGTACCACAGTCGACTATATAGTTACATGGCACGGGTGATACCTGATTTACCTAATTAGGCCAACCCATGCGCTTAGAAAGTATCAAATTTAAATCATGAAACAGTAAATTTCCTTTTTTGTTCCATGAGAATAGAGTTAGTGTTTAATTAATTTCTTATTTAATACCTAAAACATAGCATTATGTTCATCGACTGTTACAAATTCTTTGTGTTTATTTGGAATTGTAAATTTGTATATTTATGCTTCAAAAAATCAGTGGAAGATAATTTGTTACTGTGATTTAAGTTATGTTTACTTGAAATTGTATGAAAAAAAAAGGAATTTCCTTTCTTTGCATAATTTTTGTTTTCGGTCTCCATTTATTTTCCATTGTTGTGCTATTTTTTTTTTCGCATCTGGAAATTTCCGGTAAATCGATTCGGATAAGATTTTGTTGAAAAATGAAATCGAATTATTTCATGCCTTTTTTTCCACAAATAATGTCGAAAAAAACAATCATTTATTTAAGTTGAAGTTTCATTCAGTTTCAAGATAATATGTGTCAAAATCTTTTCACACAGTCATCGTTTTAAATTATTTGAAATTAATACTGTTATTGTTTTTTCGTTGCAATCATTTGTATAATAATTACAGTGTTTTATCAAATTAAAAAATATTGATCGGGAAATTTACATATTTCTTTTTCTCTCTATCAAACACTAATGACATATTCTTGTGCAATAAATTGAACTTAAAAAATATTTTGCCAAAGGAAAACAAAAAAAAGAATGAAGGAATCGATACGCTGTTCAACTTTTTACGCTCTTTTACGATGAATAATTCAGCAATTATTACTGGGAAAGACCAATTTCTATCTATGTGCACTATCATTTCATGATATAGGAATTAATGCAGGGATACAAGCAAATATAATAATGCTTTAAAAAACTTTTTGCAAATACTCCAAATAAAATAATTAATTACAATTGATTGTCAAAATTTGATTTCACCAATGAAACTAATATATGAGTAATGAATTAGAAAACATACAGGAATTGTTTACATTAATTAGTTGTATGAATGATGCAAATTAACCAAATACGAATTATTTGATTCAAATGATTGCCATTATAAGTAATGGTTCCAAATTTATTTGGCAATTTTTTTTTTTAACAAAGTAGAAAAGAAGGATTTTAAAAGTTTCTTAAAAATAATTGTCTTATAAAATTTTTATATATACTTTCATTATCACATTGTTATTTTATATTTCACAACAAACGTTTTTAAATGTGTTAAAAAAAAAATTGCAATGATAAAATGTGACATTTTGAATAATTACAATAGTTTATTTACAATTGTATAATTAAAATTTAATGGATGTGACATTTAAATTTTATTAGTGACATTCAAAAATTCGACGGTATATTTTTTTGCTAAGTAATCATTAACGATGATTGTCTAATAAAATTTGTAAATAAAATTTGAAATTAATTACACTTTTTGTCATATATACATACGTACATGCATGCATACATACATACATACATGTACACATGCATACATGCATTCAGCAGACAGGTCATCATTAAACCAGCACTACTACCACTAATGTGATATGTGAACAGGTTAGATGGATGATACATTGATAGGGACAGAAGGTGGATGGGAAAAGGTGAGGGATGTTGTAGGCACTGTGAAATAATAAATATTGACCATTTAATAGAATAATGATGATAGTATGTTGGTAGAACAATTAGCAGGTATTATTGATGAATAAAGTTAAGGTAAATAAACAATTTTAGTTGAATAAGCAAGAAATTATGTGAAGAAAAAAAGTGAGAAGCCAGTAAATAAAAAATATTCTAAATATATAGATTAAACAAATAATAATAAGGTATATTGAATTTTATGCTATAATTTATATTCATTACAACTAATCTCCTTGACGAAACAATAAACAATTTTTTTTTTTTATTTTTGTTTCTTAAAAGTTTATAGATTTTTAAAGGAAATTTGAATTGGAAAATTAGCATTGATGAATGTTAAATTTTTGGAAGCAATTGATTTGTTACGTGATAATAATGTGACACAGTTTGAAAAGCTTATCAAAGAATTTCCACAATTACTCGAAATACGACGTCGTGGACGTTCACTACTTACTTATGCATTACTTTTTGATCGTTTACGAGCTCTACAAATTATTTCAAAGTATGGTTTTAATTTCTTGTACTTATTACTGTTAATAAAAATCGAAAAAAAAGAAGCTTAAATAATAATTTAACAAAATTCATCCATGTACTATCAAAATTTTATCAAATATAATAATTTGCTTTTTTTTCTTAGCTTTAAACTAACTATTGATATTATTAATTAATAATTAGTCGCATATGTTTGCGTTGTTCCAATTTCAGACGATCAGTGTCATCAATTGATGGTGAGGAATTTTCGGAAAGTGCTTTACATTGGGTTGCAAAATTTGATGCACGTAAATGTTGCAAATATTTGTTAAGTTTGCCACGGCAATTTTCCGAAACATCATGGATTGTGATGAGAAATAATCGACAAATTACACCAATTCATCTTGCAGCACATTATGGTCATGCGAAAATTCTAAAAGTAAGTTTTTCAATCATCAATAAATATTTCAATTTTCGGTTTTAAATTTATTGTTCAGTTTTTTTTCTTAAAACATTTAATTAATGCAAATTAAATGTATTTAAGTAAATAAGTATGGCAAAGACAAAAAGAGATGAAAAATATTAATATATATTTTTCTTTGTATTATTTGATAATTTTTGAACTTTTTTCTTACTTTAGCAAAGCCAGATGAAATAATTTAGCTAAATTTAATTTAATATTTTAGTTAAATTTAATTTTTAGCAAAATGAAATATGTAGCACGCAAATTATGTGTGCGTGTGTGTCTGTGTGTCTCTGTGGGTGCATCTGTGTGTGTCTGTGATATTGGTGCATATCGAATTTAATAAATTTAATAAACATTGAAAATAAGGTGGCAGTTAAAGAGTATCACAAGAACTATGAGTGTGGCGTGTGCATGTATGGGTATGTGTGTGTGTGTGTGTGTGTGTGTGTGTTGCGTGTGTGTCTCGTGTGTACTTGTATCAGATATGCCTGATCCATATCGAATTTAATAAATTTAACAATTATTGAAAATGAAAATTAAAAGAGAAAAAAATGAAACAAATCATAGATTTGAAAAAAAATATTAAAAATTTCAACTTCATTAGCCTTCTTTTTCCAGATGTTACTTCAATCTACCGTAATAGATAGTGAAAATTTTTATCAAATGGTAAATGATAACTTTGGTCGATCACCGTTGCACTATGCTGCATGCAGTGCAAGGTTGGAGTGTTGTGAGGTGTTACTTGATGAGAAACTTGGATTACCGGTGGATCAAAAGGATCGAAATGGACATACACCATTAATGTGTGCTTCTGCAAGCTGTTATCCAGATGGTTGCAAATTTAATTCATCCATTTAAAAATTTTTTAAAATACAAATTTAAAACGTAACAGAAACGAATAAAATTTAATGCAAAAAATTTTAATTAGATGGTGCAAAAATAAATCGATAAATACTGCAAGCAAAAAAATGATTTAAAATTTTGTCTCAAAAATTTTGCACATTTTTTTATTTAAATAACACAAGTTAGAAGTGGGGAAAAAATGAGCAAACAAAAATTGCACACTTTTTGCAAAAAAATTATTTTCGTTTTATGAATTACATTTTTAGATTGAATTATTTTTTATTACATCTTGATTAATTTGAAATTAATGAACTATTAACTATTCATTATTAATCATTTCGTTATTAAGGAAAAAGAAAGCATTGTTAGTATCATTATTAAATTAAATTTTTGTAAATATAAGACATTTAATATTAATTGCCTTTTTTATGATGAAAGAAATTTTTTTGTGACATAAAATACATTTGGTAATAATCATATTTTTGTTGTAAAACAAGTCTATTATTGATGAAAAAAATTTGGTGAGAAATTTGAAAAATTAAATTTTGACTAGTTTTTTTTAAATTATAGCACCAGAAGTGGTTCGTTTATTAGGCAGCCGGAAAATTAGTTCGGTAACAGCTCGTGACAATGATGGTCGTACAGCAATGCATTTAGCGGTAATTGCTCAAAATACGGCTATTGTTGACATTTTGCTCAACGAATTAGAATGTCCTCCAGAGGTTTATCTGAAATAATTTTCATTTCTATCTAATTAATGAATTAATCTACTTAAAAGTTATTAGCTAGTCAAGTATATAAACGAAATATACGAGCTGTTTCCTTGTTGCAGGAAAAAACATTATAATCCCTTTCGTTATCATTCCTTCACATAGGCTTATCAATTAATTAATTACTTCGGTTTATAATTAGATTCATTTATTAGGATTATAACTTTACCGTAACATACAACTTAAAAATTTCACTTTTTTATAAATCAAATAAAATGGCTAAATTTGAAATTTACAAAATATTACTTTTTTTTTTTAAGCAAAATTGTCCGGAAAAAAGAAAACAAAAGAAAAATTATTTTAATTTTTTTTGAAATTTTTTTAAAAATCGAAATTTTAGACGTTCGATAATGATGCTCGTACGCCATTACATTATGCAGCAAAACATGGTTTTGATGAGATGGTCAAGAAATTATTAGCAGCAAAAGCTCGCAATGCTACACGTGATTGTTTCGGTATCTCACCGGCACATTATGCTGTACAGAGTGGTCATCGTAATGTTGTTGACCAATTAATGACATCTGTTGGTGGAATGGTCATTACTTATTTATTTATTTGTTGCCAAATATTATTATTTAACGAAAAAAGGCTCAAGTGATCATTTTTAGTTGTTTATTTTTGCTAAATAATTATTTAACGAGAAAAAAAGTGAGCTTTGCAAGTGGTCATTGCTTAATTATTTATGGCTAAATCATGAAATAAATAAAATGAAAAAATAAAAAAAATTAATGGAAAGAAAAATGTTTCAGGAACAATATGATAGTGATGGACGCTCATGTTTTATGTGGTCAGTTATTGCTGATCAGGAATCATTAGTACAACATTTCCTGGAACACTATCAACCGAATCGTAATCATAAAGATAAGTATGGTTATACAGCACTTCATCATGCTGCACATGTTGGAAGTTTACGTTTGGTTAAATTATTAGTAAGAGAAGGATGGAATATTCATGTAAGTTATTATTTCTCATATTTTAATTAGGAAAAAAGGAATGAAATTACGAAAACTATTAAATTTTTAATAGTTATTTGAATTAATTTGTATTTATATATATATAAATTAAATTTCCAAAATTTTATTAAAACTATTAGCTTAAATATATCTTTCAAAAATTTTTTTTACTTTAGGGTAATTATAAATTTTTAATGATAAACATAATAATAATAATAATATTAGGAAGTGGAAGATGCTGGTGCAACAGCTCTTCATCTTGCTGCAGCTAAAGGTTTTACAAATGTTACTCGTTTATTAGTGATGGTTGGTGCTAACTGTGAACATACTGATCAGCAGGGAAGGTTAATTAATTTTCTTGATTATAAAACTCTAAATTTTACTATTTGATATTAAATGAAATGTAATTTAAAAAACATTTATTTTAATTTTACATCATAAATTTAGAACTCCAATATTTTATGCATGCTTGGGTGGACAAGCGCATACGTTAAGTGTTATGGTAACAGAATTAAATTGTAAAATAACGCATGCGGACAAACTTGGCCGAACAGCGCTGCATTGTGCTGCCTTTGGCGGCTATATTGGTTGCATTGAAGTACTGATAATGAAAGATGTCAGTATTTTAAATTTTATTATCAAATTCCAAGTACTGATCATGAGATATTTAGTTTTTAAATTTCATTATTTAAATTTTATAATGGTTAGAAAAATATAGCATTACTAATAGAATTGATCAAATCAACAATATTAAATTAAAAATAATTCTTGATTGTATGTTTCCAATTTTTGAACTAGTTAAAATCTTAAAAAATAAATTTTTATTACTTTTTACTCAATTACTTTCTAACAGTTATTGTTAGATAAAATATACGAATAATTCCATGCAGGAATTCTTGCTAATAATAATAATAGGCAAAATTGTTTTTCAGGAGTGCTTTTTTTTTCAGGATTGTCTAATTCATAAGGAAGATTTAGATCAATTTACACCAATTCATATAGCTTGTGAAAGGGGCAAATATGATTGCGTGAAATATTTGCTGAAATGTGGAGCAGCTGTAAATGCATTTGCACGCATTGATGATTGCACACCGTTAAGTTGTGCACAAGCTAATGGACATCAACAGGTTCGATTTCAAAAATACGAAAAAATAGTTAATTAGATAACAAGTAAAATTTATGGGATATGAGGAATAGTCAGCAAACATCAATAAAAATAGGTATAGATCTTATAAATTAGTAACAGGCAAAATTAAGAAAGTATTAAGTAACAGTTTATGGATATCACAATAACTGATAAAATTTAGAAGATACAGATGATAAATACTAATAACAGGCCTATTTAGAAGATGCAGCGAATAGCTACTTTATTGAACCGTGATTAAATGAGAATGAATTGAAATATTGATAGATATATTATTTAGACAAAAGAAAAAAAAATTGGAAGGATTGTATTGATGTTTGACTTTTCGTCTCATCTTAACTTAGTTAAATAACAAAACGAAAAGAAAAAAAGATTGGATAGCCATGCAAAATAGAAAGCTTTTTTAAACAGATAATTTGAAATTTCCTTCGTTGAAAGGAAGCCTTCTGACAATCGTGGTAATTTATGATTTCGATCATGAATGACATGAATCATGAAAAATTGACCAGCTATCAAAAATCAACAGTAACTGATCAATGATTACTGAAAATCACAAAGTCTCATCACAAATCACCAGAAACTGAGCAAAGATCATAAAAAATTACGAATAAGTGAACAAGGAACAGCAAGAATCATCGAAAGCTGCTCAGGGATCAACAAAAATCACGAATAACTGAGAAAGCCTCATCAAAAATTACCAGAAGCTAATACAGAATCACAAAAAACTGACCATGGATCGTCAAAAATCATCAGCAAACTTAATAAGGATCACCAAGAATGATCAAGAACTTATCAGCGACCGTCAAATAACCGATTATGGATAACAAAAGTTCAAATATAATTTTGAATCCAGAATTAGTGACTCTAAGTTTGATGTAATCTGACGATAATACAGCTTTTCTTGATGCGATAAAGGAGAAGTTGTAAGCTGTAGCTTGAGCTTCATTAACTATTCTGTATGGGATTTGCTTCAAATTTTTTATTTAATGGAAAAATGGAAATCCATTTTTTTGTGAAATTCAAAAAAATTAAAGGAAAAAAAGCGAATTTAACAATCGAATACTTTTTTCTTCTTAAAGTCTTTTCTCCTTTTTTCAGATTGTTAACTATTTACTGCGTAATGGTGGATTGTTTCCATATCAGTTACGAAATTTGGCCGCATTAATCATCCAGAAATGGTGGCGACAACATTCACGATTACGACAATCCAATAAACAAAAAACAAAAAGAAGAAGAAGACTTAAAAAAAAGAATACAGTAGAATGATCCAGTCAAGGGCAGCAAAATAATGAAACATTTAGTGATTATTTATTTTAATGAAAGGAATTGTTAATTAGTGCGTTTTTAATGAAATACTAAATTTTCCAATTAATGCAAAATGAAAATATACTGATGAAGTTTTACTAATTCTGCTAAATTTATTTTCCTAAATTTTGTTAGTTTAATTATTCGATATAACTGTTTATTAAACAAACCGATAATTTTAAGGTGTATTTTAAGTACTTCTGCTCATATTGTTTGATGACATCAATTCATCTTTTTTAATTTTAATAAGTTGAATTTTTAGAAATTCTGTATATTTCTCTAACATTTTTATAGAAATTTGAAAAATTTACAGTCATAAATTGCAGGTCCATCGATACCACAACACGCTAAATATTTAAGTCAGAATAAACCAATATATCGAGTTCTACATCCGAATATTTTCTTTCGATCACAGAACTGGAATAATATAGTAGCATTGAATATGGAATTAATTAAGGAGTTATCATAAGAATAGAACAGATTTTTAGTTTTTCAATGTTCAATAATTTTTATTAGAACAGTAGGTAGTAGATTCAAAAAAATCCATAATTTCATGGAATCTCTTCAAACGAAAAACTTTTATCCAGTGTTTGCTATCATCATGATATATTTCAATAAGAATACGGATGCTAAAAATCGCTTCATATTCTCAGCTATTCCATTTTTTTTCGCTCATCGTAGAATTTTTTTTTTCGTTCAAGTCTTCAACTCCAATCAAAAAGAATACGAATAAAACACTGATAGAACAATATCATAATTTATCCCTAAACCATTAAAAGAAGATTCCATACTTACTTGAAGTTATCTTATAGCTCAAAGCATTCCTTATCTGTTCCCTTATCATTTTTTTCATTAATTCCTTGCCATTCATTTTCCAAGCTCATTTTGTGATAAAATGGCTTGATTGTTAATGTTAGATGACTTTTCCATGAAGATGGCTAACTTTTTCGACCTATAATGACCACCACCATGTTGAATGATTAGATGGATTCAGCGATCGCTATTTTTGAATTTATTACCCACTGGTGCTTCATTTGAAATCGCCGCACCACTATGCGAAATACGATAAATTAAGGGTCACAAATCTTCAAGTCATCAAAATTCTTAAAAAATAGGTCACTAGTAGTATCACTTAATTCAGTGTATTTCTTGGTTTGTCAAATCAGCGGTTGGATCCGCAGAACTTCAACCGCCTCGACAATAACGACTTGTTATTAGCTATTAAAGAAATTGATTAAAAACTACATCCTACCTTTCAAGTAATAATTATTTATTGGATCACTGTCACAAATTACGATAAATAATTAATCAAACCGATAATAATTAAACCATCACGTGTGAGCAACAATTAACATATTGTCATGTAATATCATTCTATTGTGATTTGCGAGTAGAGTAACGCCTTGGCGCAGAGAAGTGTCCTCCAGCGTGAACAGTTTGGTTCGGCAAAATCTTACTTTGCAGGAATACTTTATATTATTCGTTGCACAGAAACAAGAAAAATTCCTATTAAAAATCGAATGAAACGTGAAGAGAAATTCGGGAATTACAAGCATAAACTAGTCCAATCCAAATAATGACTTAAACCATGGAAATTTAAATATTTAGAGAAATCAAACAACTTCAGTGAGCAATTTGCTACGCCTTTCTTCAATCATTATTATTGCTTTTTTCTCCAGGGCCTTCTTTTCTTTCAATAGCTCTTGCATAATTTTTTGAAACTCTTCGTGATCCTCCAGCTCCCGATCATATTTTGAATAAACCTGAATAAATACGTAATTAAGTTCCTTTTTGTTGTGTTTTATAAATATGAAATTAAGTATCAAACCCATTTTTGAAAATGAGAACTAATTCATCAAGATAAATTAAAGTGAAAGGAAGAACAGTAGAAATTCAAAACAAGAGAACTTCAAATCATATATCAAAAAAAATGCAAAAATTTCCTTTTTCATTGCTAAAAGAGGAAAATCAAGACAAGTTATTTCAACCTTAATCTCATACGATAAACAGATTGACCTTTCTGCTTTCAGAATTTCAGTCTGTGACTTAAAATAATTTATAACTTATTCGTCTAAAAATAAGAATAAAATTTTATAAACTGAAATATTACATTTATTAGAGACTATACAAAATATGGCATTGAACTAATGACGAGAAAACAAAAGCGAGAGATGAAAAAAACCGATTTACATTATATAAAAAATTTAAATTTACTTCATTTAAAGCTTTTTTATATTCATTGAGCAACTTTTTGGATGCAACATTAGCCAAATTTTCACGTCGTTCGCGTGTTATCCGTGGCAACGAAATGTACAATACGGCACCCTCCTGACGTGGGATAAGGTCAGGTTTTGACTGTTCAATGGCGAGACGCGCTGACTTTATCATTGTCGGATTATCCGTGAAATCCACAGAAATCAATAGTGGGTTAACCAGTTTGATCCGTCCAAGTTTGTTTAACTTGCATTGCTGCAAATTCTATTTTGTTTAAATAAATTTAACATTATCTTAATATTTTCTAAGACCATAATGTTGCTATCTTGGAAATTTTGTGCTTAAATTTAACTTTAGGAAAGAAAGAACGATCATAAAATTTGTAGTATTTAGACAACACATTAAAAGAAAATATAAAAACTAGAATTTGAGAATAAATATTACTTTTCCATCTTGCATTTTCACTACGAAATCTTCATAAGTTCGCATATCAACCTTCAGTGAAAGACTTTTTGTAAGTTCCTGCACAAAAATATCCTGCAGGCTTTCCATTTCCTTCACTCCATGCTGTATGACAAAATCGGAACTATACGTCTTAGCTGGATCGCTACTGTCATCATCGTCATTAAATCCTTTCTAAACAAAATAATTTCGGTGCATTTCCAATTTCGAAAGTAGAAAAGGAAGTGATTCCTTGGTAAAAGGATTTTTACAATATTATTATAATATTAAACATAGATCAAAAGCTCTTTTGTTTTGCATATTATCATTTAAATAATAGAAAAAACAGCAATGTAGAAAATACAGATGATTAAATCTCTTCAGTTTTTTTCAAATGAATTTGTATGATCAGTATAAGAGAATTCACAAATTCAGCAGAAAATATAGGACTCTTTTTATCCTTGCTACTGCATAAGCATCTACTTAAACAAAAATTTAATCAAAAAAAGTTAAACTTGAATTGCTAGTAAAATATTCAGCAAGTTTAACAATAGTAGAAAGAGAGCATAAAATAAAAGGTAAATTAAAATAACATGCTAAATCTTGGAACATATGAATAACTATGAATAACTTACCATTTTCGCTTTCCGTTTCTTCTTCAGACAGAGAGGTGAAGAGTGTAGTTCTCGAAGTTGCATTAATTGATTTAACGATACGCTGCGGTAAATTGTTAATGGCAGACATTTTATTCTACTAGAACTTATATTTTTTTCCTGTTTTTGCAAGATATTTATAAGTAGTGGAGAATTGGCGAATCTCAGCCATGAACGAAACATTCTAAAAAAGAGGAAAGAAAAATTACGCTTTTAAAAAGTCGACAATTGACTTTTTCCAAATATTTAATTCTGTCCAACCACCATATATGCCTTTAACTTATTCAACATAGCAATCTCATAGTATTCCTCCTCTTCTTCATGTCATTATTAGAGATATAGAAGTACTATACACATATTAACCAATTCGCCTAAAACAAACCGCAACAAAATTTAATTATCCTTAATTGGTTTCCAATGAAAGCCAGGAGATGGACTGTGATCGAAGTTCAATCCATTTTGCTTAAATATTGATCATCAATCTCTTCCTTTTTTTTAACTAATCTACAGAAGGAAGCAGTTCACCATCATGTTGTAAACTCTCAGCATCATTCTCGCATTACATTTCGATAATGATAAAAATTTGCGTAAACGATGAAGTTGAGAAGCACTTTAGAGAGATCCTTTTTAATATGGAAATTCGGCACAATCCAGCAGTGTCATTTCAAATTGAGCAAACTGCAAATATTTTACTCGAAACAACAAAAAGTGATACTGAGAGTTTTATTTTCTTTTGCAAAAATGCTAAGGCACAAATCGAAGTTTCGATAAAAAAGACCAATTTGAAAGGAAAAATTTTCAATTGAAAATAAAATGAATTTGTTGGAAAGATAGAACTCGTATATGAAGTAACAAAAAAAGAATCGAAAACAAATCACTGGAAGACAAAGAAATACCGCTAAAAAAAATCAGCTGAAATCAAACACGCAAATTAATCTATGAGAGTCAGATTATGTAAAATGACAAAAAAATTTGATCGTAGAATGAGAAAACTTATTAAAAGGAGTGAAAATGCATGACATAAATAACATATTATGAGAAAGAGGAAAAAAACGAGAAAGTTCACATAAGGTCAGTTGCGTTAAATGAGACTTCTCATACGTTGAAAAATAATGACATAATTTTGATATATTTAACCATTTGTGTTAAAAAAAAAAATGCTGTTACAATTCATACTCAAAAATATGCCACCGCATTTCTTTCAGTGAAAAATTTTTATGATTACTATGAGCGAAGGATGAATTAATGCCCAGCACGAGGTTCTAAAATTCCAAACGAGTTTTTATTTCAGTATCTCAAAGAGATATGCAATGGATAAATTTTCTATTTTTAAAGAAAAAAATTGAAATCTTATTGTAGAATCTTTATTTGCAAAAATATTGCAATAAAAAGTTTTAAGTTTTTGACTAAAAGTTAGAAATATTCATTAGTAATTCAATTTCTAGGAACTTCAAACAACTTTGATGTATAAATTAAAGTATCCAACATAAGACCGCTGAATTATTTTAAAAAAAAAAAAATCTATAAAAAACAACACATCATTATATGCAGAGAAAATTATACAAGAACAAACTAAAAATGGCAATTATAATTTCTATAATTACTTCTGGAAAACGTGAAAATGAGGTTGGACTGTCAAGTCAAGACAACATCATTCAGACAATATTCAACATTAATTTTGATTTGATATACTACGAGTAACCCACATCCAATTTCAAAATTCCTGTGAACAATGAGCAAATAAATTTAAATATTAAATGATAGAAAAGTGCTATTCACGATACCAGTACAGCTAGACCATTCGTACAAAGATGAAGGAAACAAACCAAAGATGCAGTAACTGACATGCGAACAAAGTACTTTTTGGATAGAAGAATATGCTGCTTGCTAAGAAACAGATCTTGTATATCAGAGAGAATAAGCCTACTAGAAAGACTTCAAAGAAAAAATTCCAAATTTTAAATTTAAGTATACGTTAAGACAGCGAGTAATAAGGAAAATTTCCCAAATTAAATTGATATTGGAAATCAAAAGAAATGATACCTTCCCAGAACTCCAAATATATGCTACAACATATATTGAAATGTAATAAGAGACTTTAAATGCATCATGAGACAATAACAGGTAATCAAATATCGATATCCTTCAAATTTCTTGAAAACTAATTTATCAAATATTTCTTTTGAATTTTTTAAAATTAATCCTTTAATTTTCAAATTTGGATTTCCCATTTCATTAAGCTCAGAAAAATGGAGAACAGTATCACAAATATGTTCAACAAAAAAAACCTTACCGAAATTTCCTAATTTCTTATCTCTTGAAAATTTCTAATTGGAAAGACAAAGTTTTCATGCAAAATTAGAGTACTGAAATCTTTATGCTTAAAATGGCATGTTTAACTCGTATTAATTTGAGGATGGCAGCGTAGATGAGTTATTGGAAATATCAATAATTTTTGAGATTAAAATAAATTGGGAAGATATGAGTGTGAAGAAAAGATTTCCAAATCAGATTCAAACAAAACTTTACAAGCTAAAAAACAAAATTACTTTTTAAAAATGAAAGAAAAAGCTCTGTTATAATTTGCTAAGGCATTCTCATAAGTTCTCAGCCTCAATTTTGTCATTAATTTCATCGGCAGATTCTGAATCTGTTGCATCCGCAAAAGAATCAAACAGCTGCTCTTTCGCTGGTAAAGGCGCATAACTGAAACAGAAAACTTTAAGGTGACATATTGAAAACAAGCATTAAAAAATCAAAGTAATGTTCTCACTGGGATAATTTGACTTTATGATCATATAAATACATTTCATGCACTTGCATTATGAATTAAATTTGAAAAGTTCAAGAATCTTGCTGAAAAAGGTTTATTTTAATTTTCAGTTTCGCAAATAAGAACTTGAAAGAAGATCTCTAAATACACCAAAAAGAAAAATATTTCATTTGACATCCTAATTCTGGTCAAACAGTTGAAAATAAATGAGCTGCATGCACTTGCAATGATAATGAAACAATAACTTACTCGATGTTTTGATTAGTATGACTCGAAGAACTACCAGTACCAATTTTCATAATGAACACGACGACGATAACACTGATTGTTAGAAAAATGACCGCGAAAAGCATTGTATGCAACAGTGATGAATGCGTCGTATGTAGTTGTAATGATAAGGAACTGCAGTCCTCTGAAATTTATAACTTTTTCCAAATAATTTCAAAACTAAAAATTCAAATCAATCAGTAGAATGAAGCAGCGTGTAATTCCATTATAGAGACATCTAAATGATATAAAGTTAAACTAAGACAAGGAAATATGAAGAATGATAAAAAAAACCCAAAGATTAGAGGTGAACGATAACAACAAAAAAGATGGCTGAAGAGATCTTGGAAAGAAATGAATTTTCTTAAATATGATTGAAAATGATGTGAGTTCTTTCGGACATTATTTTGGATCCACTGATTTTGTTATCCGCTTTCACTCTGAATAATACCATTTCGAGCAATTCTAATCTCTGTATACTTCTAATCTGAATTTATTTCATTCCATAATCATCACAATAATCGCTTCAGATTAACCTTATAATGGAATTCACGATAAGGTCCAAATGTCAACATTCGAAATGTCATGATTCAAATTGAATCCTAAAAGTTTTTGAAATTTATAGGCTAACCGCAGTGATATATCATTGGATCCTCGCCCGTTTTACAGCATGGTCGACAATATCCTACCGATCGATTACTAAAGTTTGAGGCACACGAATCGCATTGCAAAGGTCCAGCACCATGACATGTCCTACACGCATCATCACATGGTGTACAAATGGAACTTGCTGTCTCATAATATCCAAGGGAGCATTTATTCTTCCTCAGTATACAACGAGCCTGCACTGCTATCGTATCTGTAGAAAAATAGTTCAATAATCTAGGAAATTATAATCTTCTTGAAGATAAATAATTGAAACTTGTCAGCTTTTAAAAGAAATTCCAGATTCTTGTTCAGAAATTCTCTAACAATCATTCAAAAAACAGATAAAAATTCGAAGTAAATGTGCTCATTAAGCTGATGTTTAATTACAATCATTTCTGGAAAAAACGACAGAAATTTATTTGTAAACTTTTCTTGTAAAATTTATTTGTACAGCAGATTCTTTTATTAGACAGAACAAATCCTTCAAGGTTTTTATCTTGACTGCTTTGCTAAATAACGTGTTTTACAGTTTATCTGATCGATAAAAGAGACTTGGTCATGCATTTTTTCAAATGTTACGTTTTTTAAGTTAATGTTTATCTTAAAACAAAAAGTTTCAAGCGATTTCAGTTGCTATACTCATTTGATAGCAAACATTTCTAAATTTGGGATTTGCTGTCATCGCTAAGCAAATGGACAGTCAAAAAATGGTAAATGATTTTCCACAAAACTTACAGTCTGGTTCGAGCTCAGATGGACATACATCTATGCACTGTCCGTTATCCAAATGTCCATAATGGTTCACATCAATTAATAGCTGTTTACCATGGCATGTTACGCATTGTTCTGCTTTGATACATGTTTTGCAGCTTGGACTGCATGCACGACATTTATATCCTTCTCGGAAATATCCTTCATCGCATCTGGCTACACATCTGTAATAAAATTTCACAAGCTGAAAAATAAAACAACGGTAGCAACTTCAATAAATTTGCAAAGCATTAGATGAACTGTCCGATTATAAAATTTTTTATGTTTCTAACACACATAATTGCTTGGCAAAACAAATATTTAACAATGATAAAAAAAAAACTGTCAGTTACAACTTGAACCGTTAATTCATCCAATTATCAGTGATTCAAACTATTCACTCCTACTCAACCAATAACCCAATAATATTTCCATTATTTGCTTGGCGTTTCTGATCAAGAGTACAGTGTGTTTTGTGCTATTTATCATTGTTCATTTTACAATTAAAATGAGATTTTTCGTTCGGCCTAATAGAAGAGAATAAATTACACTGATTTATTTTCAGCTTACTATGATGCCAGTTACTATATTGAGTAAAATAAGGAAGTTTAATTCTATCATGGAGATTCGATGAACAACTTTTGATATCGTTCAAACTTAATACTTGAACTGTGCTATGACAAAAGTCTCGTATAATTGGTTGACCTATAAAGCAATTGTCTTTGTGCACTTGAAAAGTGTTACTCCTACGCAACACAACACTTACTTGAAGCCAGCACGATTACGAAGAGACTGCGTGAAATGCTTGCAAGAAAAGCAGCTAACTGCTGATCGTGATTCCATACATCCAATACATTCTGGATGACAATCTGCAGCTGAATGCAAATCACCGAACTTAGTCAGTCCTTCAGTTGCAGTAATCTAAAATTTTGACTGATTACCTCTAAAAGTTCAGAAAATGAACACAGTAAAAATTTGTTGAACAAAGAGGAAATTTACAAAAACGAGAAAAACATTAGGGAGAATTCCTCAACCATTTTTTGTTCAATTTTTATGCCTTTTTTTATGAAATTTCCTTTTTCAATCAACAAATTTATATCATTAATTAATAAATATAGGAGTAAGCAAAAACTCTATCGTCTCAATGTAGCAGCCATCAACTATTAATCATGCTCAGTAAAAAAAAAAATAAAATAAGAATAATGAAAACTTTGTTAAGAAGACAAAAATTACGTAAGATAGCTGAAAGAAATAATCAAATTTAACTTCAAAAATTAAGAGCAAGGTATCTTAATGAAAATCCAATCGCAAGCTTGCATGTAAATGAAAAGAAAACAACCAATCAAGTGCAAGTGAAGTAAATAAAGTATTTGAGTAATTAATTATGCTGTATTACATGCATTACTTATTTTTCTAATCTTAACAGGCAAAGCAAGCTTAAATGATAATTGGCAAAAAGCATTACGAAAAAAAGTCCGCGCAGATATGAAACAGCACTCATCTTAATAAGTTATTAAATTGTATCACATATGCAGCTTCTTATTTCTCCAATTTTAACAACCAAAAGTACTTTCGAATGATGAATGCAAAAAGTACTATAAAAAAAAATATGATGAAGTAGAGTGCTATGGAATATTTGAATAAGCAATGTTATCACATTTTGTTAATAATATTTTAAATAATCCAAATTTCATATAAAAGACCTGTGAATCTTTAGGCATGCAACACATAAATGAATGAGTTAATTGAATCAAAAAGTCTATTTGATGTATTGTGTACTATATTAAAAAAACAGCACCTCCTATTTCCAGTACTATTACGGCTAATTGATAAACGATTATCCGCATTACTTTTTCTGCCTTAGAAGAAAATCGGAAAACCCAATCCACGAGTAAATAAGTTTAATCGTTAATTTAATTTAACTGAATGTTTCTTTGATAAATGATCAGAATAGTGCGAATTCTGACTAGTCCTTAAAATTTATACAAATATGAGGAAGAAAAACAGCCTTTTAGATTTTTGGACTGATGAAAACAAAGGGTTTAACAGAATGTCCCAATAGATAATTTAATCCCATCTTCTTCAATGCCACATTTTCATTTTCATCAAAACCAACTCGGACAGATTTCTCTAATCTTCCTGTAGCAACAAGTAAGTGAATCAGTTATGAAATTCAACCGTACACCATCAACATCACAAAGAAACAAAAGAAATCACTTCAGATGTCTAATATTCATGTAAAACGTCCGAAAACATATTTTCAAAATTTATATTTCACTCCAAGATATCAAAATACCCATTAAATATAAAAACTGGTTTAAATGTTGCTCTTACTTCATTTTCTTAATTATAAATTACAATTTGATATCTTCAAATGTAGACGACACACCAAGCTCGTAGAACTAACTGATCCTTACACGATGACTTTTTGAAGACCCATAGCAGACCGTTTTCAAGATTAAAATCTTACTTTCTTAAATCGTATTAGTAAATTAATTTTTGAAAGCGATTCACATAAACGCGACAACGTATGTATCTATGACTACTTAAGACATACTACTTTTAGGATATATGCAACATACACTGGCCTCCTTTGCAAGAAATGATGGCTTCTTAGTGATTCTTATGCTCCTCAGATTATAACAAAAAATTTCTTTAAAAACATTACAAATCCTAGAAGAAAAATTCGTCCAAGATGAGAAATAAATAACGGAGGGACTACAACTAATTGTTATTCCAACATACTACGACTATAATACATTAGTAGTACGACAAAAATTTCCACTGAATTTTAGTTTTTGAAAATGAGCAGAAAAAAAACAGTACGAAAAACTCATCAAATCCAAAAATAGAAAGATCCGGATTTTACTCCGATTTGCTAGAGTCTCAATCAAAACTGGATATTTCTCATTTAGGATTTCCGATACATTCGTAGTATATCAGCCTTACAACAAAAGGTTTCAGATGCTTTACTTAATATAACACGGAAAATTCCAAATTCATCACTTTATTCTTTATATAAAAAAACCCAACACTTACATATAAGGTACAAAGCCTTAACATCGGTATCAAATAGTTAAAATATACATGACGACAAAAAGTACACTGGGGTGAGTTTCTCTTTTATCCCGTCAGAAAGTGGATTGTTGAAATCCGAAATTTAATTCCAATGCACCCACAACTTCTTATTCTATTTACACAAGTTAAATACTGGTAAAACTTGATAAAATTCATATCAGATCCAGTGGATACTAATAATTTAATCAATTTACTGCTACCATAATACGCCAAGCAGGCTATTAATTACAACCCAAACAATTTTAGTTCACATTAAGGTTATTCGATGACGAGACAGGAGAATAATTCACACACAAATATGGTTGCAA
Organism: Mansonella perstans; assembly: GCA_037074765.1. Classification (NCBI taxonomy): domain Eukaryota; kingdom Metazoa; phylum Nematoda; class Chromadorea; order Rhabditida; family Onchocercidae; genus Mansonella; species Mansonella perstans. Next base: position 60,888 of record JBAMDO010000072.1, read on the forward strand.
AACCGGGATTCACTTTACACGAATAATATGCAGTTATAATGTATTAGGAGAGAAATTAAAATGCCTTCAATAAAAATTCGCTAATTTATTGTTTTTGATTTGCAGTTCACAATAGATTTTCTTATCTGAATAAACCTGTTTACTGAACGATTAATTTTGCGTAAACTGATAAAAAAACACTTTTTTCTTAAAAAGGAACCGATCAAAATCTTCAAGTTCACAGTCCTGCAATTTTATATATTCGGCACAGAAGAAATGGAATGTTATAATTATAAAAAAAAGGGAACAAAGATGTGAGAAGTAACGGTAATAGTCTGGAAACACATTACAAAAACTGCTCACTTTAATTAATTAAATTATTCGGCACTGATATGCAACATTCTTAACCAAAGATGTTTTTTTCACGAACCTATTTTTTTGAGCAAAAAATATTTGCACTCAGTTCATCGGATAAACTTTAATACAATGGCAGTAGAAGAATGATAAAATGAAGTGACAAGCATTACAAAAGTTCACAATAGCAAACTGTTGAAAATTTTTGGAAGAAGCACTGGAATCGCATAAAATTTACTTCACCTTACCTGTTTAATGACAAATAAATCTTTAACGGTTAGTCTTAGACCAAAACCATACAGAAATAGTTCCGGAAGAGGTGAAGCAAAAGTGATTCTCGAACTAGAAAAATGAAATGATAAATCTAGATATATTTTCCAGAAACGAAATATATCTCTTACTTACCGCCGTTGAAAGAATTGTTTTTACCAAAAATCGCATTCAGACAAATACAATACTTCTTCAAAATAATGCATCAAAAAGAGTCAAGCATAAAAAAATCCATCGAATTATGCAAAAGTCGAATATCAAAATTCGAAGAAAGACGACAATCCTTGAAGAAAAACGCTCACGGAAGAACTGTAAAGCCAAACAGCTCAATAAAACTAAACATACATATGTTAAAATTACTAATATTTTTCTGCTTAACATTGAAATAATGATGATGTACCCAAAGAACTGTTAGACTCGAAGATTTCTTTTTGGTAGATGCCCAATTAGTTCTGCTCGACACTTTGGGTATAACTTAAAATAATAAAAATAGTCAACTTATATGTACATTCCAGTGAACTGAGATAATAAACGAGGTACAGCTCTTAACAAAATTTCTTAACAAACCGCATGACCCGCACCATGTATAGTTTCATTCCTTGCATTAAAAGTAAAATTAAGTAAATGTCTTTCGCCCCTTGCAATTTGGAAGAAATACTTAAATTGTGAATAACAGCTTAAAATTGTTTCAAAAATATGCATTAAGCAATTTAGCAACTCAGAGAAATAATACAATTCTTCTGAAACCTAATGATGGCAGAAAGTCCAAATGGCAGAAACAGCAAAATAAACTAATTTACAGATAAAACGAGGATAACGTAATCTGAAACAAAAACAAAGTTTAAGGAATCATAATACAAGGCAAGGAAAGAATCAAACTTGCAGAATCATAAATGAAATAGGAAGAATTTCTCCATGATCGATGATCGATTGGCAGATACATATAATCAGGAAGAGCAGAATTCAAAAAATTAAAGTGCTGTGATAGAGAAAAAAATTTGCAGTAGATTTTAAATAAATCAAATGGATAACAGTGACTAATCATCAGTTCTACTGCTTGTTATTTCAATCAAATTTGATTTTAAATTTGAAAAAAACTGATTTTTTCCTTAAAAAGAAAACACTTTGATTTATCCTTATTAAAATGGAGTAAGTGCAACCAGTGCTAATTCAGACGGTGTAAAAAATTGGCACTTAGAAAATCAGTTCTTAATTTGAGCTCAAAAATAAGCATTTCTTTCTTGCTCTTTCCGCACATAACGTCAGATAAAAAATAACAATGAAAATGATAAAATTATAAATGGTTGAAAAAATTCATGAGAATTTTAGAAAACTCAAAGTTCTACTAAAAATTTCAAAAAAGATCATTGACAACATGATAGTATAATTACCTAATAACACAAACATTATAAAATAGAAGAAACATATCCAAAAATATATGCTCTAAAATCAGCACTTTGTTAAACAGAGATAGATAGAAAACATGACAGTAAATTCTTTTTTTGTATGTAAGAAAAAACCGGTGCAGGAAGCCAACGAACACGTATAGAATATATATTTCAAAGTCGGATACAATGACATCCCTAAAAAATCAAATTTTCAATATTACAAACATATAACAAATTTTACCTCCTCTTCCTTCGTGTTATCAAAACATATGGCAATATATTTTTTTAGCCTTTTTTTCAGTAATAAATCTGCTTAGTAAAAACAGTTCACTTATTATTAAATGTATCAAAACTGTTGGAAAAGAGGAATACAAACAGTATCTTGAAAGATTTCTTTGAAAGTCTTATGCTAGATAAAATGTAAATGAGGCTAGTATATATACTCGTCCTACAGAAAGCCTTTTCAATTTCCTACCAACTATAGCAAATGAATTTGAAAAATCAGGAGATCATCAAATCAGGAGAAAATTTAGGTCATGGGAACCAATGAAGGTGAAGGAGGTATAATGGCTGCTGCTGAAATATTACTAGCAAGAGAGATAGTAGAAGGTGTAGTAGTGGTAGTAGCAGTAGGAGTAGGTTTCATTGCACGCCGGCAAGCCAATACTGCAGCTAATGTAACAAGCACTAAGACGGCCAACTGCAGTGTCATCAGCAGAACTGGTAGTGAAATCTGCAGAAAAACCGTTAATTCAACCAACAAATCATTGAGTAATTAATTAATTACACACGATAGTAAATAGTAGCAGTGGCAATAATCAATAACAAAATGAAAAATGCGGAAAATAAAAGTTTTAAAAATCACAAATCCCATTTCTGTTCATTACAAAACTTATTGAATCTCAGCAGTAATGTATCAAAGAAGAAAATCCCATTAAACATGCAAATTCCGGAAAGCAAATTTACAAAATCATGAGGTTCCGACAGCAATGCACAAATGACTTATTTCAATAATACTTCTGAAAAAGCAGAAAAAACTGACCCCAGCACAATTTTTTCTTTAAAAAAATCTGCATGAATTACTTTACCAAAACAAATGGCAGAAAGAAAATACATTGCGTTTTCATTCGATTAACAGAAACTACCTATATAGAACATAGCTATCTAATTCTATTGTCAAATATCTATTCAGTTTTGTTCTATACTAAACCTTAATATTAGCAAACACTCTAACTCCATGCAAAGCAAATCATCAAAACCAAAGTACGATAAGAGAATTATTCATCGTGATAAGTATAAACTTTTCATTTTCGGGTATTTTTGAAGATTTGAAATTCAAATGCCATATACGAAACATTTTGCATCATCATTAAAAATCAAAGCATACAAAAATGATTTATGAAAGGATATAGTTGAAATGATAATTAAAAGTGCAAGTAATGCGAAAAGAATACACTAAAATATGACTGCATAAAATAAGACCAACGTATATTATTCCATGCGCTTTATAGTCTGATATCAAAAAATTCAGGCAATGTTAGAAATTAATAAGCAAGTACTACCAGTGAATTCCCATTAAAATTGAAGTTCAAGTATGCCAAACACTCAAGAAAACGTTGTTACAATAATTTGGAAAGTTGATATCTAAATATTATGGCAAGAGCAACTCAAGCTGAAAAATTAAGCAAAAAGCTGGATGTGTTACTGTCACTATAAAGAAAACTTGCAAAAAGCTTCACGCAAATCTTGCTATTTTTTCGTTCCTTATCTCAATGATAAAACAACCATGAAACTGCTAACAGTTCTCATACCCGTAATTCTAGTGGAGCATCAACCAAAAGCGATTTCTTATTCGGCAACTCCTCAGTCTGCCAATCTCTAGAATCACGTTCCTTTTGCTTCATTTCCTGAACTGACCGACAGTGAATAATGATGTCAGTGACGACAAAACTGGTGATAATGACTGACTACATTTCACCTTCATTTCTGTCAATCACTGACAAAATTTTTCATTTTGTTAAAGAAAAGCTTTAAAAAAAAAAAAAAAAAAAAAATGCATGTACTGAGATAAGCAAACTGAAAATAAATAATACTACTGAAAATTTGATGTGATATTTTGTCCATTTTATAAATCATCGATTCTAAAAAGAATAAATTAAATTGACCAGTTTAAGCGTCCAAATATTTTGATGATTCAAAAAAAAAAAAAAGTATTTCGAATTTTCCGAAGCAAACATTTGAAATTACAACTTGATTCGTTTAAAAAAAAAAATCACATATTCTGAAAATTAAAAGCCTATTTGGACGATTTAACTGGAATCCACATAAGCAAAAAGATGTGTTAGGAATAAATAAAATTATTGCTACTGGCTCCGCTGTGCATCTGTGCATAAGCATTTCAGCTCTTTGATTACAGTTACCACCACCTTTAAAGTTGGAAAAAAGGAAAAAGTTTTTTTTTCTAACTGCAAGACTAATCCACAGGGAAAAAGCTGTAAGGTTGCTTTTTGAAAGACCAATTTAGCTGAAAAGGAATTTAAAGTTTAAAAAACGTTTAACCATTATCTGATCAAAATAGTAAAAAAAAAGGACTGCGGTTCATCTACCTGTGATGCTATATGCTCCGTTATTTGATCAAGCGAAGACTCAGTCGGACCAGTAGATGGTGGAGTTGAGAGATGTCGAGGATCATCTGGTTGAGCTGGTTCTGCCGTACCATACAGCAGCAGTGACCAATCGTGAAATGTTCCTGGAAATAATTTATAAAACTAAGAAAATGGAACTTATGCCAAACTAAGAAACGAAACTTATGTTATTTCCGACATATATCAAAAATCTGATGAGCAGACATTTGAATAAAAATGAAAAGTTAGTAATAAGGACGAAAATGATTTGTAAATAAAGATCTAAAAGTGCTGGTTAATTATTTTTTAAATTATAACATGCAGAACGACATCAGCACAACAATAATTCTTGACTCAAAGCGCAGAGATGCAACTGCGCGCATCGATATTCAGATTCGCTGAACAAATAATCCTACAATTCAGAGAATTTGAAATTTAGTTAACATATAATAAAAACAACAACCTCCAATATTCCTGTTCGTGCTAACAGATTCCACCATCAAAGTCCATATTCCACGAGGGTCTTCACCCCAGGTTTGTACGGACAAGAAAGGCCATTTGTGAATACCATTCGAATTAAAATCCTGCAACATTATTAATGAGCAATAACTCCGTACAAATAAGTTGAATAATGCAAAAGCATAATCTGAAAATGAAATCAACGATATCGAAAAACTGACAGTATAATTTGCAAGTGATAATAAGGGAAAGAAAACTATGTTTTGAGAACCTCTACATGCAATCTAAAAAAAAAAAAATCACCCATTTTATAGAACAAACGGATAAACTGTTAACAATAAATTACTTTCAACAAAAAAAGCACAATATTTTAAAGCAAACCTGAGGACGAGGTGGAAGTAGTACAGATGATGTACCACGTGGCGAAAACAAAGTAAGTTTCAGGTCACCTCGCTTCCCAAAACGAAATGTTGCCAAAACTTGTACATGCTCGAGATACAGAACTGGTGTACCAGATTCACAGCCCCCCACTTCCAGTGAAAAATTCATTTGAAAACTACCCGTTATTGGTCGCGGACTGAAAAGAAAAAACGCTGTATGCTAAGGAGGAACTTACAAAAACCTAATTCTTCATATACAATGGCTATTGCAAATTACTGAACTGATTCCTCCGATATTTGCAATGATCTTCAAAAACCATCCTGAGTTTCTAAGTTCACCAAAAGTGTAGGTGAATTAAAATAAACCAATCAATTTCTTAGAATAATTAAAGCTTAATCATAGTATCGTTCTTATGTTTTTAGTTCAAAGTGGTTGTACATTGCAATTCTTAAATTACACAATAATCCTCAACTTACTTGGGCTTTTCCAGCTTATAGTCATATGTACAAATATGTTGCTCTGGTACCGTTTTCCAGATCACAGCAAGCTTTACCAGCGCACCGGCATCCATTAGTCCATATCCAAATTTATTGTTGATTCGTCGTCCAACCCCATTCACTGACCAGCCTGGATTATTCAGCAGTGGCACTGGATTGGCTGTTCGCAATACAATATGTTGCATGTCGCGCCATGTTAGATTTGGACTAAAATTTAGCAAATTAACCAGGTAATCTCAGGATATTCGATAATATCGATCAATCAAAAATATTTCCTCAAACTAGTAGTAGTTTCAAGAACGATACGGTTGCTGACGCTAAATTAATGGTTTAAGATAACTAAATTATACACTAAATGCATCTCATGTTTTTATGAAATGATTTAATTGCACGCTATTTGCTATTTAATGACCTCATACTTCATCTCTCATTAAATATCAATAAATAAGTTTCGAAAGGAATGGACTATATGTTCCGTTTATAACTATTATTTATAGCGATTACTTGATGAAGGAATGCAGATTTATTCGAGTAATGAAAACTTACTTGGCTTCCAATGCCAACGCAATAATACCTGCTGCAAGTGGTGCAGATGCACTAGTACCTGTATGTGAACGAGTGCAACCATATGGCACATCAACTGTTATCTGAAAACTTAACGGATGTAATTTGCTGGTAGAACTAAGAATCACTAAAAGCCAGATTGCTTTGGAGGTTGTCTCATGGAGAGGCTTAAATATCTACAACTTCAAAAAATTATATATATATATAAAATAACGTTTTTCTTCCAGGTACCATGGGCTGAATAATCCTAATATATACCTATATATTATTAGTAACATTATTTTAGGTTTTACGAAAGTTATGAAATGCAAGAATGAAATACGAAATACTCACAACAGCTGGTTGATTCATGTTAGCACTGCTGTATGTAGTAGCGATGGTCGATGGACATTCTTCCAGATACCATGGGCTACGATTGTCAATTGTCGCCGAACTAACACTAAGCGTGTAGACTGATGTCGTATAACCATCAGCGGAGCAACTGTCTTGCCTGCAAGATAAAATAAAAATTTACAAAATTTATCCTACCACAAACAGTCTTACCTATCAAGACTAATTCTTTTATTTTCACCATCATAATATCATTATCCGTTAAAATTTTTAAAATCTTTTCCTTCTTTCTCAAATTCCTCTGGTATATCTAAAACTTCTCAAAGTCTTTAATTAAACTTAAATTTTTTACCTTGACCCACCATTGCCACTGGCCCAAACAAAAATACTTCCTTTACCATTGCGTCCAATTCTAACGCCATGATAAAACGCTTCTCGAGCCAATGGCCCAGGACCATCAAATGTTCTTCCATCATCTTCAGGACCCCAACTTGCCGAATAAATATCGATATAATGACGATTAAGAGAAAGACTTGCTGCTTCAACACTGAAGTGAAATATAATTTAATAAATTGTTGAAGATGATGATGGTCTCATAAAACGTAAGATCAGAATTGTAGATATGACAAAAATTTCTCTGAAGTTCCTGCAGTACTTATCAAGCAGAAGCAAAATTTACTGGATCTAATTTTTAACTAATTCTATCCAGTTTATTTTACATTTCAGTTTGAGTTTATTCATTAGGATGAGGGGAAACCTTAGATATTTACTAATAAGTTAGCTTTTTATTTTGCCATCGAGATAAATTACCTTCATACCAATTTTAGAACAACGTAATTTTCCTCGTATTTCAGTATAGTATGATTTATACAGCAATCTGCCGACAAATCCAATAATGATGATAACCTAATAACTGAACCAAGACCATTTGATACCTTGGCATCAAATAATGAGTAACACTCTTCAAGTTGCAAAAATATTTCTTACTAATTTCATTTTCGATTGCATTTTCATTTCCATTAACCTTATTAGATATTTACCTATCGCTCACAGGACCATCCAGCATTCGTACACCTCCGATTTTCGCAAGAAATGCAACACCAACACCGCAGTGTATATTTCCAGCAATTGATGCAACTTCACCCGCACATCGCGTACCATGCCTTTAAGCATTAACCGAACTGTTTATACAGCGCAAAAATCATTATACCAAGTGTAACAAATTAGAATTCTTCCAGCAGTTTATTATAACACGACAACAGCAACAGTTGCGCAATGTCGGTGCAGGCAACACATATGTTACATACATAACTTTGCTCAGCCTAGATATTCGGGCCTGTCCATAACTCAGAAACAGGTTGATTAACAAAAATCATTCAATTAACTAGAATGAGTGGCTTACAAAACATCGGCATAATTGCAGCTTTCATTTCGAATAGCCAGCAATGCATATCTTTCACTGAATAAACACAACAGTCATGTTTTTATATGGCTTCATTATTTCTTCATTCAAGTGCTATTAAAACCTAAAGACTCCATAAGTCTCATCCATTCACTTCAATTGCTTTATTTGTCTTATCTAATTTGGCCTCATAGCATATTTATTTGCTTGTCGATTTTCTTAATTAATTAGACAATTTCACCTTTACTGCGCTTTGCTTTTACTTAAAAATTTATTCAGCTCCACAGAATAACTATACTCACTTATTATCACCATCATCTTGCGGAGTTGGATCATCATCATGACCGTTAATATCCGTACTTGCCATTGGATCATAATTCGCCATCAGATCTGGATGATCTCGTTGGATACCATCATCTAGTATTGAAACAGATATATTACGACCAGCATAACCTAATAACCATGCAGCCCGCACATTCATATCAAACCCTCCTTGTGCACCATTGTTCTGCAATAAAGTCGATATTTCATTCTTATCAGATGATTATCTGAGAAACCCATGTTCTGAGAAAGCACCAAAAACTATCACTAAGAACTCTCCTGATATTTTTTTGAATTTAAGAAACTTTTGGAGAGAAATATTTCAAGTATTATTTATAAACTGAAAAACTTTAGAATTTATCAGAATGATCTTAGCTATATACAACGTTTACAAGAAAAACAAAATTTTGGAAACAGCTTATTCCTTTTAAAAATGCTTAAATACTGAAGAGTGAATGCTGAGCATATTTTAAAAAAATTAAGAAAAGAACTATAAAGAGAAAAACCGCTCGATTTCTAGGCTCTTGAAATTTGCGAAAACATGATTTTACCAGATTTTTCCTTAATAAAGAAAAAATTTTTTAATACTCCTATATTCAGAAGATTTCGAAAACAACAGAAATGTAACGGTTTTGGCAAAAAAGAAAACATACAAAATACCACTGTTCCTTAAACAGCGGATCCGGAAATGGCAAAATAGGCACATCACGTTGTACGGAATTAGTTCGGTGTTCTGCATTAACTAATAATCCAGAACGCCTTGCAACATTTACAGAATCACTATCAGATTTATAAACGTTATCCGGATGCACGAAATCACGTTTTCGCCTTACCCTGAGTTTAACAAATAGTATTCAGGTCAACAAGAAATCAAAAATAAAAAAAAAATCTCTAAAAAAAACTATGTTCTAATCACTGTCATACTCACTGTCATATCAAACAGTGGACTAAACTCTTTTTTCAAAAACTAAGCAACCGAAAGTTTAAAATACCTCGGTCTTTGTTCTTCGATCAGTAGAACATCAGGGTGCTCTTGGAGTTTTGAAATTACTTCACGCTTTTGCCGTCTTGAACGTACTTTTAATGAATCAGTAACAAAATAATATGTACCGTCAAGAAATGGTTTACCCTAAAATTGAAAATCAGTGAATGAAATAACTGACAAAAATGACCTCAATGTCTAATGTATAATGATGGGATTGATTAAGAATAAAAATAGTATGACTTTTCATTTATCTGCTGAAATGGATAAAAACTAATAAGTAGAGAAAAGAAACGAAAAGATATGTTCGAAAAATCAAGAAAAAATCTTTCTAGTAAAACCTGAATTTAAATTCATGTCGTATTCTAAAATCAACTAGAATAGTTAATTTGCTACAAGGATTTCTTCAATAACTTACTTTAATTTTCAAACCATGCTGTTTGGCAATTAATTGAGCTTTTTTGTCATTTCTCTCACGAAGTCTCATAACCGTATGACTTGGTTCTGGGCAAACATCATCATCTGCTGTACATATCGAATCATGCTCAATGGCCAAAATCCTTTGAAAGCAAGACAGTAAAAAGACTATTCTCGCCAAGTGACAATACATCCTGAAAGAATGCTGGATGCACCTTTTATTTTAGAATAGTACTAAAAATTATTCATACATAAATGGAATTGATATTTTAATGCGGATGAAAATAGTTTCACTTATCACAATTACGACTTCCATTAGCACAGCCCAAATTTGCACTCGTCAAATTATTTTAGCAATAAATGCATGTGCTGTTTGTTCAGAATCCATTATTTTCTTTCAGTGGCGACTGATACGCTGTTCATACAGAATTTCTTCTTTTTATTAAGTATGATCAAGTGACAGAATTCAACAGCACACAGTTACCACAAAGAATACGTTTTTCGTTATTATTTTACTTTACTTAATAATTTGAAATTGTAAGTTATGCCATTGAAAGATTGTAAGTTAAAACGCTCTAATACTCGCTCGGAAAGATAACGTTATGAAAAATATAAGAGAAAATAAATAATGCCAATCGCAGTTTTAACAATTTGTTGCCAATTTGCTTAAACAGTTCTCTGATTTTCCCTCAGGTTCAACAGCAGAGCTTGTAATCAGCTTTTTTCCCCTGTGATGGTCTCAACTAGATGATCCTCCGTTCTTATTTAAGTACATACTTAGTTCGCCGGTTATTCTCTTTAACTAATGAAACATTTCTTATATCTTCAAAGTTCATTTTATTTCTTGTTAAAACTATTTCCTACAATCTCCAAAATATTGAGAAATCCAGTTCAAAAATTACGTTTTTTTGGCATCATTTTTTTTGAGAAATTTATTTCAAAAAATTTCTTAACGCACTATTATTTTTTAAAGCATTTGTTTCTACATTTTTTTCAGAAAAGCTTACCTGAAATGATTACCTCATCACAACAAAAGAACAACTTGTTTTACATTGACTGGAAATAAGCTGATCCGAATTGTATCTTTCACGCACTTACTAAATCTCAAGTCGTACTTATTTCAATCTGCTGTTCGAAATTACCTATCACCTAGCTTCATTTGATAGCATGTCTATTCATTTCGTTCAGTTTAGCATCACTAATTGCCTAAATCATTTTATATAACTAATTAAAAACGTTTGTACAAGATAATATTTTATCCGGCATCTTAAAAAATCGAAACAAAAATTACTGTGTGAACCTTGCTACAAAAATTGCAATATTACTCATGGATGATGTTTTCAAAAAGATCAATTTTCTGAAATTTCAATACTAATTTTGAACTAGAATAACAGTGTTACAATAAGAAGATCAACAAGGACATGTACAGGAAAAAATCAAATACACTTTTTTATATTTTTTTAATAGTGCTTTTTTGATTTAGACTTATTCGACGATTTAGACGATTTAGACGATCTCTTCATTGAAGCATTATTGCTCTGATTCGAAAATAATGTTGAGATTTGATGTTGGAAAATAAAAAAAAAAATATAGCGAAAAAATTACAAGAACATTGTGAAGTCAAAAATCGAGGATTAATATTTATTTTCAAATAAATTTTTCTAGAAGACAAATCAGACTAAAAAAAATAAGAGAAATCTCAATTCTTTTCTCAATTTGCAACAATTTTCAATTAACTTCCCAAAATTTCTTTACAGTAATCAGTGCTACTGTAAAAAGAATCCTAAATTCATCATGGAATTAATAAAGTCAAACATAATATAGACATGCTTGAAAGCGTTTCAATCTAATAGAGAGAGCTTCTTCTACATATAAGTTTGAAATGTTAATGTAACATCAGCGCAGATCCATCAGTTAATCAGGTTTCTAATATTAATTCTTATAGCAATAGAAAAAATTCGTAACCCCATCTCTACCATAGAAATATTTTAAATAAGAAATACTCACAAAGAATGATTAATTTTGTATCTGAAAAAAAAAAAAAAAAAAAAAAAAAACAGACAGGAAGACATATATAAATATAGAGAGACATAAATACCCATGCAAGCAAGTGACAAATTTCAAGGCAAACAAGTTTTCAAACTTTGATCAACCCTTCCCGTTACTTCATCATCTCACTAATGAATTGCATCTTGTTAATACTACGCAGCACTTTTACTTATAATAATAAGAAAATTGTTGACCACAGTTCAGGTTTACGCAAATCATAACAAATGACAGCGATAATGTCAACTATTGAAAACACTTGAGATAGTGATAAATTTCACTCAGAATGGGAAATAAGTAGCAATCTTATTTTGAAGAACACAAGTACATTTTCAATGACGAAGTGTGACAACTGGAGTATCATTATACAAAGCATCTTGAATGTTGAAGAAAGCAAAAAACTGCGAAATTCAACAAGCTACTAAAAACGTTACACTTTCACATAAACACTTCATCATTTTAAAATATTAGTCATCCTCGATTACTCATGATCTTAACCAAATCATAGAATAACGATCTTATCCGAGAACAGATATTAAAACCCACTTGACATCCATCTGTATTTTTCAATCACTATTTCCATTACTAATCTGATTAAATTCTATTTAAAAATGAAATTCTCTCTCAATTCAACCTGATAACTTATATTAGTTCCCTCGTAGCAAATGATATAATATCAGGAAATTTTGAATAATAGTAGAGAAAATTTTTTTTTTTTGCAAAAATTAAGGCATATGTGAAATATTTATCTCTGGCATAACAATTCAAAACATTGATTTATCAGCGGCTACTAAATTTGGGAATTGTGATTATTTTTCTGTTATTGTAACGAAAATTTCGATTTCTCCTGTTAATTCAAAACGAATACAACTACTGCTACCGCTATTACGAATTTCTTGAAATTATTACTGACACTTCTTGAAATTTCTACGACAGCACTTCAGCTTATGTGCATAAAGATGACGATTTCAATTTGAAAGGGAAAACTTACTCCTCCCCTCAAACAGTCCATCTAATTCCATCCTATAATCCACCTCTCCAACTACTTTTAGCACAAGATCACCGAATAGTCCCGAACTTCACACTTTTATAAATTGTTTCACTCGGCATTTTTAGGAATTATTTGGCCTTGAGCTTTTATAAATCATTCGGAGTCTTCTATCTGCCTCATTAAAATATTATTCATGTGTGTTACCGTTTCTATTAGTTTATTGTTAACTTACAAGACTCGTTTATAATTTCTCATGATTCATGAGAAATTACTACACTTAGAAAAGTCGTAAAACATTTACTAACAGTTATGGAGTATTCTATAATTTCACTATACTATAAATATGCCGAATTGAATGAAAATATCTGCTTAAGAAAGTTTTGACATTTTGAAATTCTAGAACATTTCAAATTGTCACATAACATAATTAAAATTAATTATGTCAGCTGACATTTAATTCTACAATCATTATTTCCAAACTGTAATACTAAAAACTTACTGTATAGTAAATAAATCAATAAAATAAAAGAAATAAAGTAATAAAGAAAACTTGACACCTTTTCAATGTGAATGATAGCGTGACTGCTGCAATCCTTGATGAATGCACAAACTTGCCGCAGAATGAATGAAAGCGAAAACAAATTGAAATTTGTCAGTAAATCAAATATTTGAAATTTTAATTAGCAAATTATTGTGGCAATAGCAGTAGCAATTCGGCAATTAAAAATGCGAAATTGCAAAGTAGATGATAGCAATGATGCAGTTGTAACACTAAATAATGCTAAGAAAAGCTGATTCTGAATAATTTCTTCGCTAGTATACTGATCATCATTTATGCTGCACATTTTCAGCTTCAAACTGATTCTTTTCATCAATTTTAAAAATGATTACAAATGCGCTGTTTTCCTGTTGTTTCCACTTTTAGTCTGTTTTCAGCAGCCGGAATTAACCACACACGCACATATATATGCACAAACATACACAAATATACTGCTATTGGTGCGCTATTTCCCCTTTTTGTTTGAAGCGAACAGCCAACCGCCAACTGAAATTAGCAGAAATTTTGAAATTATTAAAACGAAATAATTCAAATAATAAACACTCGAATAAGGAAAATAAGATAAAAATTATATAAACAGGAAAATTAAGTTTAAACATTTACAACAGTGTAACATTTAAGATATGTAGAATCAAATAGTGCTTAGCAGATGTTTAATTAATCTTCAAAGATCATATGAAGTAAATTTTTAACATAGCTGATGTGTGAAAAAACTATTGTGTGCATGACTTTCGATATTATAAATTTTCATAAAATTTAGACGTCTATTTTAATATTGTATTTAATAACTAATTTAAAAACACACATAGCATCGATGCATTCCTATAAATAAAAAAAATGTTATGCCTGCAGATGGTACTATTCCAATAACTGATAATGTACTATTTTATTTTTCAGGAAAACGATCAGAGATGATCGATTTGTTTATCTTTCAATTAGTTACTACCATATTTCGGTTCGTTTTCAAAAATACCCATATCTACTATGCTAATGAAGCAATGCATTTAATGATAAGTGCAAAAAAATTGAAATAAAATTTTCAAATATTTTTGCCAATGTCATAACTTCAACTAATTTTTGTTTGATTTAGCCAAATAAAAATAATTCCCAAAAGACAAAAATTACTCAAGAAGCAAGCAAAAAAAAAAAGCAGCAAAAATAGAGCAAGAAAGTATAAATATTCATAAAATAGAATTAACGAAATTTGTAAGGAAAAGAATTAAATTTAAAATTATAGTGAATAATTAAAATATTATAATGTTTCAATATGTTAAGAAGAAGAAGTGCCAAAAATTATATTTCGAATTTTTTAGCAAAGAAATTAGATAATAAAATGATTCAAACAGTAACATTCGAATTTTTAAATACTAAAATTGTTGGAAAAAAGAATTAAATACTCATTAACAATTATGAATAAACACATTTTGAAACTCGACCCACACTATACGTAAAAAAAACAAACTCTTTAGCCATACAAACTTGAGCCAAATCCGACATGTACCAAACAACCGAACTGTTCGAATTTTGCTGTACCTATTATTGGCTCACAGTGATATGCAATTATTTCTCACAGGTTTATTGTTGATGTTTTTAAAGACTATTTATTTATTCTTAGCCAATTCATACAATACTTAATCAAATCATTTGAATTGATGGCCAATAAAAGTTGGCTTCCTATTAATGGATAGGCTTAAATTGAGCCAAGAATAAAAGGGACATAGTTGCGCAGAGCTGAATTATAGGCTATATTCTAAGTAAATTGCATATTTTAATTTGTCACGAATATGCTTACAAAAAGTTATTATCTAATGACAAATAAATGTTGAATTCTTATTACACTGTAGGCCTGAATTGAGCAGTTAGGCCTGAAAACTGAATCTGTGACATATGAATTCTCAAAATTGATTTAATATTCCGAAAGATTTCATGAATGAGCCCTTTCCCAAGCAAGTATCCTCGAATTAATAAATTAAATTCATTAATTCTTCTAAAATTTAATTTAATTATTCACTTTGAGACATCAAATGCATGACCAAATTGATGAATAATTTTTAATTAGTCAAGGAAGGGAAAGGATGCCAAATTTGATAACCATATGTAGATGAATGAAATCCTGAAACTAATTCTTACCAACTCAGCATATTGTCAATTTGTAAAAATTTCAAATAAACCTGAATATGAAAGTAATTGGATGAAATTTTTCCTAATTAAAGATTTCACCGTTTAGTCAACGATGAAAGAAATATTCTTCTTTCCATAAAATCATTCAAACTTATTTTAAAGAACATTCCAAAAGTTTAAACTGAATTGCTACTTGAAACTAAACTAAACTTTGCTGCGTTAACAATATCATTCACTGGAGCACTCATTACTGTATACGATTCCTTGAAAAGTAACTGCAACTACAACGAATCAGCAATAATATCTTATAACCAGTTTTTCAATCTAGCAACATGAGATAAAATGAAAAAAAAAATTTTGATAAAAGAATATACTTTACGTAATTTGCAGAATCCACCGTGCTGTGTTGAAATTCTACGACTTCAAGATTGAACAATTGAAAGACTAATCTGCCAACTTTCTTAATCGTGATTTCCTCCTTAAACAAAATAAAATCATTATAAGTATGCTTAATTTTGATCAGCGTGAAAAAGGCATCTTATGAATTTGATGATATTTGATTAATTTTCAATAAATTAACTATGGGCTTTGTCCTAATTTTAAAATTGTAAAATGTTATAGAAGTTTCAATTCTATCAATTTAATAAGCAAGCGTAAACAAATGATCAAACTAGCCTACTGGCGAAATTTATTTGATAAATTGAATTAATCAAGTTTATTCAATAAGAAAAGAGGCGTTTATTTGTATAGTGAAGTAAGCGTTTTAACTTGGAAGGAAAAGCGAAACGAACCATCCAATTTATTTCATCACTCAATGATCAGCTTCGTCTCAAAAAAGTTAAACAAGTTTCATTCAACCAACTCTCTCTCTCTTTCTCTTTCCCTCCCACTTACATTTACAAAACGGCTTTTACATTTTCACCCTGAAAACGCCATATTCGCTTCTTTTAAATTCTTATATTGGAAATTTAGTTGTTGACGTTCATTTCATTTTTATATCAAAAGAGAAGGAGAAAATTTCCTGCGATTAAATGGCTCAATACTGCTGCTCATAGCTTACGACTAATCTTTTTTCGATAACTTTCATAACAAGCAACAATAAATTTTAACATTAATGAAAGGTTTCTATTGTGATGTTGAAATGTCAACAACAAAAGCACTCAAAAGCACATATGCAACAATACAAATTAACAATTCGGGTAAATGTAACGAAGTCAGAAAATTTATTCAAATCAGCTTAGCGATATTAAAATTTGGAAAAGTCAGAAAGAAGAAGAAAACAATGCAGAATACAATAAAGAAGTATAATATATTTCGATTTTATTACATCTTTTTACTTCGATTGAAATATTTTAATTATTTTCAAAATTCTTGCTTCGTTACTGATAATTCTATTTTAATAAAATTTCGCTTTATTTATTTTTATTTTTTCACTCTTCTTGCATTATTTGAAGTTTCAGATGGCGAGCAAATGTAATGAATGAAAGACATTATGCACATATGTGTGCTATTGAACATCAACTAAAAATAATTGCAGTGAAATAATTTCCGTTGTCATCAATAAGAAAGAATTATTTTCTTCCAGATTTCCAGCTTCCAAGCAGATCAATTTAGCATTTCATCATTATATAAGAATATTAAACTCAAATACTATCCGAATTAGTGCTTATCGAGATAGCATTTCAGTAATAATGGAATTTTTTCATAGTTGCATTTACGCTACAAAAGGTAGTAATTACAATATTTTAATAATTATCAAACACAATAAAGATTATTTCAGATAGTAATTTTGTCCTACTTGGAAAACGATCCCATTGATGGTTGTTATCTCATTACAGTGTAAACAGCTGAACACATATATCAGTGCAGAATTTGGAAAAAGCTAAAGTTCAAAGGTAAAATCAAAAGAGTGATAGTTTATAAAAATAGCTCGATCAGCATGAAAATAATGTCCATTCCACTTCTTTCAAATTTCCTGCAAATGACACCTCATCAATCCTTTAATTACCGTAAGTTTGAACAATGTGCAGATGGTGAAGACATTACACTTCAAGAAACTACAAATTAAAAAAAAAAGTATCCTTTATTTCAAAATGTTGACAAAATAAATAGATAGACTGACAACAAAACGAAAAATATTTCTAACAAAATCGTAATTTGATAAATTTGGAAGAATGAAATGAAAACAAGGAAAGTATCACATACAAATTCAAATTTCCCATTGATTTGAACTTATATATTGGTAGTTCAGATAAGATGAAGTAAGCAAGGGAATTATTTTGTGCATTTAAAATTTGGAAGTTGAAATAAATTTCTACAAAACTAGAAATACAAGTATTTCTTAAAAAGAGAAAATTTATTATTATTGTTTAATGAATAAATAAAAATGGTCGGAAAAAAATGTACATTATTCTGAGCCGTTGATCTGGTAAAGTGAATTCGATTGATTATTTTCTATTTGCGACCAACAATGATGCAGCCCATCGAAGATCGATTCTGTTCATTTACACATTTTAGCTCATCAACTTAACATTTGAACTGCCATCTATTGGCGTGCCAGTGAATAATTTGACAGATTAAAACATTTCGATAAAATCCTTAGCAATGTGATTAAAAAGAAGAAAAAACGGGAAATGACATATATTCACATATTTCCTTGACCCACATGTGTTAAATACAGGAACTGTTTTGACTGACCAGATCACTTATCTGTTCCCATTTTTTTTATTTATTCTGATGAATTCTATAACTGATCTGAAATATGCCAAGAGGAAATGCTTATCACATATTTTTTTTTTCGTAACACATTTTTTTCATTTGCCACTTCCTTCTTCTAAGTTTATTTTGCTTCCATTAATTCTATCAATTTTTCATTGCATTATTTCAATTCATTTAATTCTCGATTAATTAACTTATTTCTTCTTCTTCTCAAATTTTTATCCTAAACTATTTCACATTTCAGTTTGCTTAATTCATTTCGTGTTATTCCATTTTGTTTAATCCCGAATACTTAACATAACTCAATACGGAACTCTCTTATGCCAATCTGCCCAACGGATGATTCATAGTAATTTGTCAAATTTTGCGTTTTCTTTTCCTTTTAGCTATTTTATTTCAAAAATAGGGCGCTCATCTCACTATTTACCAGTCTAACTTTGAACAAAATGATCTAAATGAGAAGACAAGGATGGAAGTCTTCTTACAGAAAGATATTGTATGTTACAAAATCGATTTAACGACCTAAATTTCTGAACCTTTAAAGCGGAACGAAAAAACTTTGTACAATGCAATATTTTATTGAAATCTTTTACCGCTCCTAATTCAATGATTGCGTTGCTTTTAAATAAAGCAAAATGTTATGTGTGAGCATTTGAAACAAGGATTTTTCTGAATTAGTTTAAATTTCCAGTTACTCTTCTCATTCCTGTAGAAATGAAAAAGAGTGGCAGAAGAAATATTTGCTGATACAACTGAAAACAGGAAGCAAACTTTCAAAGGGAAAGAATTTCTTTTACTCTTCCGTAACAAAAATAATGCCCCCCATAGCATGCAACTTTTTCAGGCTTAGTCATATCATTGTTTCCGAAATCATTTCATCCATTAATATCATTGTTTCAGAAATCATTTCATCCATTAATATCATTGTTTCAGAAATCATTTCATCCATTAATATCATTGTTTCAGAAATCATTTCATCCATTAATATCACTGTTTCAGAAATCATTTCATCCATTAATAGTGCGAATCTAAAACATTTCATTCATTTAAACTATTGCAATTATTCAAAAATAAAATTCATGTTTCACTTTTATTCTTCTATATGCCTAAAAGAAACATTCAAATTATTTTTCAAAGATGAAAAAGCGATACAGCGTTTAATGTTTCTTCAGAAAAGTGTTCAGTTACAAACCTATGTTTGTTTCACAAGTTCAGATGCTTTGCAGAATTATGGCATTTCTTCTAGTTTTCTTGTTCTTAGTTAATTTTGTATTCGATTAGTATGATAGAGCCAGATAAAGTGACCAATCGTTAATATTACTATTAAAAGAGTAATCATTTATTAACGATTTCCAACAAATCCAATCACATTGAAAACTACTGCTGAAACTTAATGAAAATATTCCCTACGTATAGCTCTTTCGGTAACAATAAGTTAATTTAGTCAGAGAATGCTTTAGAGAATAGAGGTCACGTTAACTTGAAAGACAATACAATAATTCAAAGAATGATGATAGAAAATCAGATGACTCATGAAAGCTCATGTAAGCAATAAATTTCTTTTAAGGAGACCGAAAAAAGAAATTTTTTCATTTTTTAAATTACTCAAAGATATTTGGACAAAATTTGTCTGCTGTTGAACATTTAGTACAAAACGAAATTTACGGCCTGGTAAGACGGGTTCGCCTTCTAAAAAGTCAAAAGAAAGTTTCCTGTGTTCGTCTGTTTCTCTCTGTCTTTTCTTTCTTCTTTTCTATCTGCTTACGGTGAAAAAACAGCAATTACCTATCATTAGATTAGTGATGACATTATTTCTAATTTAAATGAATATTGGTAGTATTTCAAAATTCCAAATATAACCGGCAATCCTTTAAATATCGGTGGCATTTTTTTCAAAAAAATAATTCGCTTACAATTTTCAATCATAAAAGTTGCACTGTATCTAGAAATAAATTATCCATTAATTTCTTTCAGTGTTTAAAAGAAATTACCGATTGCTTTGCATTCTTGCTACACTTATATACCTTTTAAGTGATTGACATCGGCATAATGTTTATTGATAAATAACTGACAGAGATTTTTTGGCCTCCATTGCAAATTATCAGTTAATTCGAAATTTTTCAAATATTGCAAACTATCTAATTAATTAAAGAACCAGTGTTTAATTTTGAGTAATATGTATATATATTCTTTAAAGCACACAGTGATGAATGATAAGCTTTAAGGACTTTAAAACAATTGTCATTTGGGTCTATGTCATTGTCACATTTTACTCAATTTAAAACATTGCCTTTGGCAAATTTTTCAGCAAAGTAATTGTAAGAAAACGGAAAAAATTTATGACTTATTACGCAGCTTTTACATGTTTGAATAAAAAAGAAGGATAAAGAAATATTGGTGGAAAATGTGAATGATTTTACAAATGACACGATCACACGTGTCGGACGAGTACACATATCATTTGATGGCATCTTTTCCCACATCATATCACATCCTGTCGTACCCATCCAATAAATCCTCATGATATTTGTGACAGTATGCGACAGAAGGTATAAAAATTTTATCCGATAAATCACCTCAAAACATCTTCGATGTAATGCAGCAACAACAAGAGCAATTAAAAGAATATCATTTTGATGGTATGTAAGAGACCATTGAAATTGTTGGATGTCAAAACAGCTTGATTTTAATTCCGAATTGATAGGTAGATTTTCTAAAGTGTACCCATGTTATTGTCATTCGCACATATAAATATGATAGTAATAGTTATTAGGAGACACAGATCTCTGGTGACTTTTATTTTCATCAAATAAGAATCTGAAAAAAACATGAAAGCTGATAGCTTGCCAATCATTGAGAGATTTATGAAAGTCTTTGCTTATAAAAATGATTATTTATGAACAGATTAATTTATAGTGTCTGAAATTTGAATTAATTAGTGCATTTTACCACAAAAGCTTTTGTTCGAGAATAAAGTTATTCTGAAAACGAGTTTTTGCGAATAAATTAATTAGTTTGCAAATTAAAATTTTATTTATCTATAAAATTATTATGAATATTTGGAGCAGTTGGAGGCGAGAAAGCTGTTTGGTACTTTGGCGAAAGAAAATCAGTGGAACAAATATGAAAAGAGGGGTATTATTGAATCGGAAACTGGAATTAACAAATTCAAGTAAACAATAGAAGCAGTCTCAAAAAGACATTTTTGAAGTTATTTTTCGAATCTGCCATAAAGGATCTTCAATTGAAATATCGCTTTTCAGTGTCGATCACTCGTTTGGCAAGGTCTCCTCTGTCTTATAGCTTCTGGCGTTAAATCTGCTATAACTCTTAATAGCTTTATTAATCATTTAGTTTTTTTTTTCTACAACGGCAGTATTTAAACATGTGTGCAATGTGTATCTTATTGGAAAGGCTTGATGTGGATCTAGAAAGTTTACCAATTTGAAACAAGAAATGCCCATACAACGAGTTAACTTTTAATAAATTCCATTGCTAGTGATAGGGAAGTAAACCACAACACTTTTATCTTACAACTGTGTAAACAAATAGAAAAATAAAAGTTTCTATATGATTACGATGAAATGCTCAAATTCAAACAATAAAATTGAGCAACTTTTCGTGCTCATATGATCTTTGAAAAAATTACGGTAGTTTAAATATATCGCTAAAAGAAAAATAAAATGTTTGAATGGATTGCGAAGAAAAGATGTCAGAATTTTCATTATGGACTATATTAATAAACTTTATTAATGAATGAGTCCAAATTAATCTGTTGTTTGCGATTCTTTCCAGTCGATGGATGAATTTTGAACTACAGTTGGAAAGTTCTGTAAATCCATTTTTGGAGGAAACTGAGATTTTCAAATACCATTTCATTGAAAATTTGAATCTGGATGGCCTAACATTAAATTTATTTTATTACAGTTTATAATTTCGGTAACAATTGGAAGAGCTAAGAGCTTCTTTTACAGTAGCAAAAATTTTCTGCTGTAAAAGAAGAGCCAAAATAGTCTGGAACCAAATATGGAAACTTGTTCGCGTCAAAAGCCAATGAATATATGAGTCGTAGCAAAGATAAGTTAGTTTCTTCCTTGCATCTTTTCAAATATTTGAATAACAGATGTATTCATTTTATTCATGTAACACCATAAAAACACACAAAATGAGTTCTTGCTTCTGTTTTCATTTTCTTTCAGATTTTCTGGATTCCGATGATTGGGAAAAATTGCCGAGAATTCCACATGGTAAATTATGTTCCATTACACGTACTCCACATTTATTTATTTGATCATATCTTCATAGTTGTGTTGCAATATTCATATTGTCGTTGTTTTAACAAGCATTAGAAACTTTTTATATGTGGTTCCTTAGTGAAGCAATATTTCGAGAACTATCATGGAGAACCTCTCAGTGTGACAGTTTTATTTCATTAATTCGAAATGTTCAAATCTTACTTCTCACTTATCTCTCTTCTTTTTCATATTTGCACTAAACTTTATGGCCCACTCGGTGACATTCTTGATATTTATTTTCAATTACACATTTGATCACTTAATATTCACTTCAATAAAAAAAAAGCTGAAATTGTTACATCGTAGCTGGAAAAGTATAGTATGAAATTTAAAAGTATGAAATTTAAAAAGTAATGAAACTGTATTGTAAAAAACTTTAAAGATACTTCAAAATAAGTCCTGAAGTTGAGTTAATGAAAATGTTTATTTGTGATATTTTTACCTGAACAAAATCTTTGCTTTTTTCATTTCCTTCTGATTTATTAGAATAAAAAAAAAGCTTTCCAATTAAGTGCGTGAAGTGATTTGTAAATAAAAAAATAGAGTTTCTGAAAAAGGAAAAATTGCATGTACAGAAAAATGTTTAAATTACTTCTGAAATAATGAAAGAGTTAGTAACAGTAACAACATTTATTGCTATAACATCCTTATGCTTGCATATCATGTAGTCTTGACGATGTATATTTTGCTGGAACGAACAAGTTAGTCAATTTAATCATTCCAAAATACTGATTGGCAAAAATACTGATGAAACAATAGGAAAGAAAACTCGTCTATTGCGGGATGAAATGGTTGTATGATCATTGCATGCAGTACAAACAACAATCTTCATTCAAATTACTAAAGTACATTTAATCGAACAAAAAATCATTGCAGTAAATAAGCTATTTATTGATTAATGCTCGAAATAATTCATCGAAAATTAAGTCTCGAAGGTGCGAACAATGAAATATTACAGTCAAAGCTGTAACAATTATTCATTTGCATTTTCAGAAATATAAACTGCTGAGAAAAGAACGATGAAGCGAGAAACGAGATACGGGAGGAGCGGGAAGCGTGGAGCGGGAAACGAGGAGCGGGAAGCGGGAAGCAGGGAGTGAGAGTTATACTATGCTGTGTAAATCAGTGTCATATTTGTTATTCATTCATAAAGAATGTGGAAATGACAAATTTGTGAAATGTATAATTTAAATTCCCTTCTAAAAGGTGAAAGTGGAAGAAGCAACTTTATTCTGACATCAATATTTGTTCAAATGAATTTATTCAAAATATGTTTTGTTTGTTGCAATAATTGAAATTAACTTTCACTGGAAATTCGTTAAAATTGAAACATTATTTTAATAAATTCCAACAACTTACAAAAACACTACACAGGACAAATGCTTTTTCTTCTCCTAGCAACGCATGCTAAACGGAAGTTCCCTTTCTTTTTTCACCATTCATCTTTTCATTAATCTGATAATAGCTTGTAAAATAATGTTAAACAATGAGAATGTTTAGTTCACAACACTCACTATATTTCCTTTCTTCTCTCGTTTCCACTTCTTCGCATAATTTTACTTATTTTTAAATAGAAAAAAACTCCTCACAAAACAAACTTAAATAGCTCAAACTTTTTCTTTTTTTTTTTTTTTTTTTTGTCAAAAAATTTTTCCATTTATTCAAATTGGCATTTCATGATTTTTACAACAAAAATTATTATTTCTTGTCTCCAAAAACAATTGATCTAATGGTCATCCTATTCAACTAATTTTTGTTTTCATTTATTCCAATGAAACTTATTCGGTTCGATTAAGGCTAGATCTTATCAAATATAAATGTGATTCAAAAGCATTTAATATAAGTCTGTTAAATAAAGATTGTATTGTTTAATGATTTTGAATTACATGAAAATATCATACCAGTAAACTCCGGAGAAAAGTTCTAGTAAATCTCGAGACAAGTTCTTCATTGACAATCACCAATCAATTCATTTCTTTGGTTTGGATCATATGGCTTTTGGTAGCTAAGTGTATGCGATAATAGGTATATGTTTAAAAAATGGGTCATTGATTGATTTATTCATTCGACAATCGCAAAAAATCATTGAAAGGCCTTCAAGAGACGCTTCTATCCAAAAGGTTTTGTTGAGCCATAATTCTGAGTTATTTGAAAATAATTAAATGCGATTTAGCTTTACTAATGAGGCATTATTCTGTTAGATATCTGAATAACACAGTCCTCGAGAGAAGTCTTAAAGCATTCAGAGAATAAGGACCGAGAGAGGATAAGAGCAAGAAAGAGTTGATATAGTTCAAAGGCAAAATGGAATCTTTTCTTCCTTCTTGCTATTCGATCCAAACAAAATATCGTCATCTCTCTATTCCTTTCTATTTATCACTCTCTATTTCTTTCTCTCTTTTTTTGTCCCTCTCTCTCGCTCACTTTAATCGAATTTGGTGTTCGAGAAAAATTTGACCTCTATCAAGTCAGAGAGGACCAACTGGACAACTGGACAGCAATGCGACAGTTAGTGACATCCTTTCAATATATACATATATATATATCCGCGTTGCTTCTTTCTCAATCCAACATCACATCATATCAATTGTCCATAAACGGAATAAGACGAGGAAAATATTCCCTGTGGTTTTCTTCATTTAAAGGGCCTTTCTTCCTTGCTTCTTCTTTTTCTTCTTTCATAGCAAGATATATTGCTATCTACCTCTCTCTCGATTCACATTTATCACTGAAACTATAGCTACTGTTTTCACGCATTCAATGTTTTTATCAGCTAATTGCTGTCCTCTTGGCAGAAACAGTTGGCTGATAAAAACATTAGGCACTAAAAAGTGCCGGCTGTTCTTTCCTTTCAAATAGTTTCTTTAGCTAAACAAAAAAAAAAAGCCTGGTCAATGACTATTACTGTTCATAACATTTATATGTTAAACCGATCGATACCAGTTAGATCAAGCGAAAGAAAAGAATAAGTATAGTTCAGATGATGATTAGCCAAGTTTAAGTTTAGTAGGTAGTAAATGCATTTTCAGAGCCATATAGTTATTGGAGGATAAATTTAGTTAATCCGCACTAAGCCATAATTGGTGCGGATTAACCATAATTTTTTTCCTTATGACCATTCTAACTATTCTTTATTGGTATTTATCATTTATCATTATCATTTCATCCATATTTATCATCGCTATATGTCATATGCTACAATTATCAACAATTTATCTGAATCATTTATTATACTTTCTGTTAATTCTTGTCACCAAAGTCTCACTGTAACCTTAAGATCAAATTATCTCCTTTTGCTTACATATCTAGTACTGATGGATGAAATTTTTACAACAATCCATTTTCGAATATTATTAAAAAAAAAAAAAAAAGAAAAGTATATTGTAGTTTTTGGCTTAATCTTAATTTTTGGTTTTTGAACGCTTCCAATTATTTATCATCTGAATTAAAATCACGACGCAAAAGAGTGCAGCTTCGATTAGTATTGTTAACTTTAATCCAGCAAGAAAAAGAATGCTAAAACGAAAGTAGTGAAAGACTGATGTGCTGGCTATCCACTAGCAAAAGTGAAATAAGCCAGGATCGTCAATCTGTTCAAAACAAGTGAAATTTCTATCATTTCATTTGAAAATTTATGTTAAATTTACTCTTTCAAATCATCTCGTATTTCACATTTTTTTGCGGTAAAGCAATGTACAGAATCAATTATCATTTAATTTTTCAGTAATAAAATTTTTTATTGTTTAGATATCTCTGATCTTACAGATTTACAGCATTTATCTATAGGTGTCTGTATTAAAATCGTATGGAAACATGAACTGAGAAATACTCTCTAGCCACGTGGCTGTTTATTCTTCTTGGCCATAAATGTCTTCTCACTTATTTCTTAAGCAGTACGAATGTTGTAAATGTATGAAAATCAATGCATTTATGTAATTTATACAAATTACGCACTAAAAAATACTTTAAAAAGTGTTAGTGGAAAATTAGAAACATAATCTTTTAATATCTTCCTCGACTATAGAAAAATGAATTACTTAAGAATGCGAAATAAATTTAGAAGCCTAGGATGAGATTTAATCTCTGCTTGTTTCACACTTAAATTTTCATTACTTTTTTTTACTTTTTTTTTTTACATTACTTTTTTTTTTCTGCATTACTTTTTTTTTTTTTTATCAACATTATTATACAAAAGTCCTTTGACAAAGTTAAATATTGCGTTTTTTAACATAAAAAGTAATGCAGAGTTTTTTTATAGCTCTTTGTCATATAGTACTGCATTACTATTTTACTAAATATATCATTATTACGTTGGAACGTAAAACTAATAAATATGCTTCTGTACTGATTAATAACAGTGTAAATTTCCTTTGCATGTCAGAGTTCTTTGATATAAGAATGGGCAGAGCAAATAATTTTTGACGTAAGGCACTATAAGGCGTTAGCATCAGACGTAATCTGTCTAATAAACACGTATTTTGGCAGAGTTAGAATAATCCGTCATGAATTGTTGGTTGTCAATATATCTCAGTTATTAGCCTTATGCTATTTTATGTAGTTCCGTTCTTATTGAAACAAAGTCCTACTCAGTCTTTATAGATTTAATATATAAGTATATAAAAATTTTGTGCATGAAAATTACTGGAAGCATTAAATATTGAATTAATTTAAGTGTAATAATGAAGTTTTCCAAATGAAATATTCGAAGTGTGCATACATAAATTATTTCTCGTGCGGTTCAGTGAATGCTACTGCATTGTAAATTAGACGGATTCGATGATAATATATAGGACTTTAATATAATATATGTTTAATTTAAAATTTTGAAAGCTTTTTCATCATTTGACGATTTGCAAATGATAAATTGCCATATTCGAATTTGAATCCAACAGCTTTTACCGCTACAAAATCGAAACAGCACATTCGAATTTTGTTTCCGCCATCTTAAACATCTGTTATTAGATTAATTGATTTCTACTATTTTCATCGCTTTGTTTCGATTGCCTACAATAAATTTATAAATTCACTCATTTCTGATAATAAATTAAATATTTGTATTTAATTGTTGGATTTTTTTAAGAGAAAAAAGAAAAGCGGTAGAATAGATTGTTTCCACAAGTGAGCTATTCGAAAATGTGTGACATTTTTAATATATCTGTTACTCTGAATAAACGTTAATTGTTTTTTCTCAGTGAATTACTTATATATTCTTACTTTTGCCATAAATCGTTCCAAATAAAAATCTCTTTGCAATAAAAAAGTTGAATCGAAAGTCCAAAAAATCAATTAAAAGTTTCCGCAGAGAACTTTATGATTCAACCAATTCCAAAGTTTTTTTTTTTTTTTTTTGACATAATCCTTGGATTCTTTTTATTTTCTTAGAACTGATTGGATTTTTTTCTATAATATTAAATTTTTTGCTTGAAAGAATAAACTCTTCCAATTTTCTTTAATTGTTTTTTCATTTCTATTAACTGCTGCAAATTGACTGCATGAATAAGTTATGCTATCAAAACAATTTGTGATTGTTGTAGTTTCGTTCTGTAATAATTTGTAATGTGTTTCTTGGAGAACTCTTGTAAATGTAGTGCAAACAATATCGTCATAATTTTATTCCTTCATAATAACCGAAATATAATTTCAGTAATTGCAGAATCAACCTTACAATGAGTGCATTAGCATCATCCTCTTTAGCAGTGGCTAGCAGTAATTCGAATAATTCTGTAATTTGCAATAATCCATCGAAAAGACGAAGTGGTATGTTTGCTATGAATTTTCATTTCGGATAATTCAAAATATTCTCTTGTTTCTATTAGTTAAATGTTTAAGCAGTTTTCAGTTGTAGAATGTTTTTAGTAAGAACTGTTGTAAAGATTGTTTTAATTTAATCTAATTTTCACATTATAAAAGAAAATTTGAAAGTAATACCTAATGGAAAATTTTAATCGGAATTTTCTGTGAACGGTGGATAATTTAGAATATAATAGTTGTATTTTATCAATTATTTAAATTTAAAGCAAGCAATGATAATTAAAATTTTTCGACTGTAAATTTCTTTTGTCATTCTTTTTACTGCTTAATGTTAGCAGTTTTGATAATTCATGATACATTTGGATTTTTTTGTTGCTTCGAATTGATATTTACAGGAACATTTCGTGTTTTGACGGAAGAATACTCACAGTTTTCTTTGGATGATGAATTTGATAACGATTTTCATCAGATATTTTCATTGAATGGCGAACGATATACGCTGGAATTGAATCCAGTGTTAAATGAACCGTTAATTAATCGCTCTGATAACATTAGTAACGAGAAACGAAGTAAGGATACATTAAAAGGATCATATGTGTCACATCATGCACACTCTAGGTATTATTAATTTTTTCTTTCTCGTAGTTCTACTAAGAGATTATGGCCTCTAGAAATAATTTACTTTACTCAAAAATAATTTACTCAAAACATTTATTTTTTTTTTGGCGAAGAAAAGTGATAACAGAAAGTAAACTTATGTCGGAACAAAATGATGCGACAAAACACGATGCTATTTCTATCACCGACAAAAAACGATACTATTTCTATCACTTTTAATTGATTAACTTTTAATTATATCTGAATTATCGCAGCATTTCAGGTTAACAGATGAAGTAGAAATTGATGGTGATTCAGCATCGGATGAGTTGGATTTATTGCCAACTTTACCGCCTTATTCAGACTCAAAACAAACATTTCCAAAATGGAAAATAAAATTGCCAAATTGGTTACTTTGTCGTAATCCTCGGATTCCAGTGAAATGCATTATTATGTAATTTATTACCCTTTTATGTTTTATGTTTATATCAAAGTTTATCTTTCTGAACATTGATAAATTTGCTGTAATTTTTAAAATCTAAAATTTTTTCTGTCAAAATAAAATATATGGCTCGAGAAAATCGATATGTATGATTTTTTTTTAATGCAACTTGAAAAGAACGAGTAAATTAATTCTGAAGAGACATGGTAAAAAAAGTTCACAGAGAGGCTTGATGATCATTTTAAGCCGATCATTTCATTTTTTAAAGCATCATATTAAGTGAGGTGAGGCTTGTTATCCAAGTGAAGAGAGAAGGGCCTAATTACAGATAAATTGCCTGAATGATAGTTGTTCTTCGAGTACACTATACATTGCAGTGAGGTTATGAAATCCCATAAATGTCAAAACTTATGACTTTATGATGAAGACAGTGAAAGTCTTGTGAATGAGAGGACATGGAAATCTAAAGACTATTAAATCCAAAAGGTCAATTGAAACTTAAGCATTTCGAAAAAATCAAATTTGTAGATGAAATCTACTGATCATTGAAATTAAAAAACAGTAAAAGTACACAATTTTCTTTTTTGCCGAGTAATTAATATAATACAAAGAATTAATTTGTTTCGAAGAATGAACTTTTCGTCAGCTCATTCATTATTGCAAACGTAAATTGCAGTGATTGTTGGACGAAAGATCTGCTCACAATTTAAGGTTTATAAATGAAACGCTGTAAAGGAAAAAAAAAGTAAGCAATATGTTAAAATTGATTTAATCATCAAAATGAGCTTTTAATAATGTTTTATAACGTTCCATGTACTTTAATTCCCATCGTCTTAAAAATTTCTAAATTGTTTCACATATTTCTATCAAAAATTTATTTTTGTCTTCAGAGCAAGAAGCATATGTTAGAAATTGTGTCTTAGAGTTTTAAAGTAAACATTATAATTGAAAATTAAGAAGATAGAGTAGTTCGATCAAAAATGATTAATCAGCGATTCGATGCATTTTATTTCTGCATGTATCTCAGCTAGTCTTCGATATCTCTAAATCAAAGGAAAAAAATCGAAGTAATTTCTTCAGCATTCCAGTAATAAATATATTTGTTTATTTGTTGATAGAAATCAGTTTCATTTAGCGCATTTATCTACCAAAAGAATTTCAATTGAATATTATCTTAATCAAATCTACCTCTGCTATTCGGACTTTAAAATTTAGATGAAATCTGGCCCAAATCGAAAATTGAAATAGTCAGCCATATAGCTTAAAAAGATTGTATGATATTTTTTATTACCATACTCATTGTATATATTTTTTATCACCATACTTTTTATTATCATAATGTATGATTTTTTTATCACCATACTCTGCCAGTAAAGTATTATTCGGAATACTTTCGGTATTCAGACTATTCCTGACATCTCTCAGTCAGCAATTTAATTTTGCTTCGGATTTTTTCATCATTTCTCTGATTTAATTTTGTAAATTTTACTACTGACATAAAAACAATTTTTTGTAACTTTTCGATTCCTATTTGTTCATCTTTTTCATTTCATCATCTTTTATGCATAAACTTTCCTCTTTTTAAAACAATTGATATTTTCAAAATTTGGATTAATTTTAACCAAAAAAATTTCATTCGTTGAAATTGCGAAGTATTTTTTTTTTCTCCTCTTTTTTGTTTTCACCTCTTAGTTGAACGAGAAGAGTAGCAATCGTCGTTGTCTTCTTGACTTGAAGAAAATATTCAGCGACAAATTAAATTTGTAGAGCTATTTTCATCAATCTGAATATTCTTTGGATGTCTTAAAATGATGAAAGGAATAAATCCATTCGAAATTTCTTCAGCAACGTTTTCTTGTTGTAGAAATCAAATTATAATCAAGCAATTTTCATCATGTAAATGTCCAACCGAATTTTGATGAGAAAACTTTTTATGTTTGTCATTTTATTTGTTGAATTATGTGTATTTTATGCTTCTGTAGGTCATTTGCACTTTTATACAACTGTCATTATTCATTCAGATGCAGTCGATTAACACTCATCAATTTATTTATTGCAAATAATTAACTGTTACTTTTGATAATTAATTGCTACTTTTGAGAATTATACGTATATATAAATATGTGCAGTAAAGTTAAATCATAGAATCATTAAATTATCATTTCAATTCAAATAATTTCTTCACGAACTCATCATTCCTTCATTACTCGCACTTGTTTGGTTGGAAAATTTTTAATCGATCAAAATTATTTATTTACATTTCAATTTGAAAAAGCTTAATATTACTCGAAAATTTGTTCCAACTAACAAGATGTGCAAAATTTTTTCTTATGTATTATAAGAAATAGACCAATTTTTTTCGTCTCATTCGCTAACAATCACTTTGATTAATAATCACAATTCTTAAGCAAATGGATAAATTAATTAATAACAATGAGGAATTTCTTTTTCTTCCTTCAAATCTAATCTATAATCATTTTGATATTGCTCCCATCAAGCATAAATGAGTAAAATATTATAAAATTCATTCAAAAAACTTCAAAGTGTTTGAATGGAACTCTTCGTTTTCAAAAAGTATTAAAAAATTAATGTTTGCGTTTTACAATTGAATCAAAGAAAGTAAATAGAATTGAAGCAACAAAAACATAACACTTCTTCAGGACTGCTTTATCGGCAGTTAGAATGAGGCACGCATGCTACACATGCAACGATTAACTTTATATCAACTGATAGTAATGAGTTTAAAGTTTTTTATAGGCTTACCGAAAAATTATGGTAAATCACTTATTTTAATTTAATTGATTCACTGATAAAATTATTGATGGTTCTATTTAAATGACTTGAAATGATTGTTAGCTTATTAATTGATCAGTTGAAAATAAATTAATTAGCATATTTTTAACTTGTAAATTAAATCATTTATATTCAAAACGATTGAAGAAATTGTCAAAGCAAATTCAGCTACATCTTATTTATAAGTATAAGGATTAATCAATTTATTATCTCAATCCAACTTTTTACTATAACACATGAAATTTTCCCCAATATTTCCTCTTATTAAATATTTCTCTACCACTGACAGGCCAAAAAGAGGATTAAGATAAATAGTTAAAGAGCCAGAATTGAGGCTATCCCTCGGGATAATTAGCCAATACTCTTTCCTCGTGTAATAACATCATGATCAACAAATACACTCGCTTTTCTGGCGTTTTTGAATAATGCTTGGATGAATTATTTTTTTGTCCCTTTTTCATTCCATAATTTCTTTGTCCTTTGTTTTTTTTGCGTGATAATGTCATACATTATCTCAATTTATATCACTTTCTTCTATCCGTTTGGAGAAATGAAGACACGTGAAACTTTTTTCCTTTTCAATTTCATACTTCCCATGAGACCAAAACTTTCAATTTTCTTGTTTTGCAGGATTACCACTTCTGTGTCGTTTTATGTTCATTTAATATATACTTTATGAAATACTTGATATTTCTTTCGCGGTATTTTTCACTTTGTTTTGTTCATTGTCTAGTAGCAGTTGAAAAGAAAAAGTAAAGAGGATATATATATACTTTGGGATTGAAATTTTTTATATCATGATTGATTATCGATATGGTATATATATCAATATTATCGAAAAAATGCCATGATATTGAAATATTGAAATTGAAAAAATTGTTAAGTGTCAACATTTTCATTTTTCATTTAGATTTGCCATTTTTAAACAAGGAAGAGATTTAAGCAACTTTTTTTGTGGTATGGCAAAATTTTATGCTTAAAATTTCTAGCTTATTCTCTAAAGCAAAGCACAGAAGCATTACTTTTTGATTTGGCAATTAATTAACAAAACTAAACTAATTAATTTATTAGATAAGTGCAAATTTTTATTACGGGTGTACATATCTCGGATCGAAATGATCTAATTCATAATTTTGTCTACCCAGAAAATCACTGTTTCATTTTGCTGACTGGTCAGTTAATTTAAATAATTACAGTCTAATTCATTTATTTCACTTAATTCAAATTTAACAAAAATTTGTAGAATAGCAATCGGCAGATGTATACGAGTAGAAGTTGTTAAAGGTAATGAAATATGCTCTATTTTTTCCGAGGTCAAGTTTCTGGTTAAATAGCAGGCTAACAAAGATCAAGATAAAACTAGCATCATAATGCATTCATAGATGATAATGTCACCATGAAATGAGCAAGATAAATAGGTGAAGTAGATAGATGCATTTGATGGCCAGATCTTGGTGGAAATGAAAAAACAATACTTCAGTGATTTTAATGAATTTAAAATTGTTCAGCTCAGTTCAATATTAATGTACCAGCACCTTATATTCTTTAATTCTGTATTTGTCTGTCCTAAGTCTGCTGAAAATTTGATTTAATTCAATTTGTCAAATATTGTGACTCACTCGTTCATTGCAAATGTGCAACTTTCGGAAATTTCGCAAAGATAGAATTTAATCAGTTAATCAGTAAAAAAAATTTCGTTTCGTACAACATTTTTTATTACTTCGAAAATTCAAAATTGAATAAGGCTAACATATTAAGAATGGTAATGACAAAATGGCAAATCCTTTCTTCTGCTACTTCATAGGTGATACAATGGAGCATTTGAAGTATTTGCCATTTGTCTTACTTTATTTAGTAGTCCTTTCATTGATTTACTTTCTCATTTATTTACTTCTGCGAGTCAATTTATTAATTTACCTTCTAGGCTATTTATTCAATTATGCGACATTAGAAAATTCGAAGAAATTTGCTCATTTCATCTAAATTGCACATGTCACCACTGTCACTTTACTCCCTCATTTTTATCAAATATTATTACTATGTCTATTACAACTACTGTTGCTATTATCAATTTATTTCTAGGCAATTTTAGCCAAAAGTTCTTTTTTCGTCCAACTCATCCATTCAATTTTTCATTTTTTTTTTTTTTTTTTTGATAAATGAAAGAGAAATATGAATGAAATACTTGAAGATAAATTAGAATTTTTGAACCAATAGTTACACTATAATAATGATAATAATGCTAACTATGATAATGATAATAATGGTAACTATGATAATGATAATAATGGTAACTATGATAATGATAACTTTTATCAGTGTTGAGTTATTCAGAACAATAAGATAGAAAGAATGATGATAATGATGATAATAGAAATAAATTTTGTTCATACAGTTTTAAGGGATTCAAGATAGAGGAAATAATAACAAAAAGCGATATCATAAAAGCTAACCGTATCAATTCCAAATTTTTGGCAAAAGTGGAAAACGATAGGAAAAGAAAACAAGAGAAATTAAGCATGATTCTTTAAGATAAGTTGAAATTTCGTTATCAAATAATGATACGGAAGAGAGATAAAGAAATTAGTGATGATAGAAAAAAAATAAAGGGAAAAGATTAAGAAAAAAATAAGAAGAGATAAAAAATTTTGCTGAATGTTCATGATGATGTAGGAAGAAAAGAAGAAGAAATGAAAAAGCAAGAAGAAGAGGAGAAAGAAGGAAGGAAGCAAGAGAAGAGAAAGAGCAAAAGACGGATGTCAACACTGAATGTGGGAGGAGGAAGCCATTAAGCATCATCACTAAATCATGTATTTGATTGAAATTTTTGTCTAATAGATGGCAGAATGATTTGAAAAATTAAAACAACTTTTTTTTTTTTTTTTTTGTACTCATATTTTATCCCAAATATTAATTATATAATTTAATTTTGTTATTAATTTGATAAAATTTAAATTTTAAATTTGTATTTGTTGTAACAATGAGTGCTGATGCTACTGTTATTACTATACCATTATTACTATTGATAAGAATGTAAAATGATATCAAATGTAAAACGATATCAAATTGAGTTACATCGATACTTTTTCATGATTATTACTACTTCAATGTTTTTGCTATCATAAAATTTTTCCTATTGCTAGTAATAATTCGGAATGAAATTACTTCTGCTACTATTATGATTGCAGATCATGAAGGAAAAATCTGATGCAAAATGTTATGCAAGCTTTTTTGGTATTTTCAAATTCGCAGCAAATAATTTGATGAATTTTGAAAAGATCTGAAATATTTTTTTAAATAATGACAACTGAATCACTTGAACTATGCTATACAATCATTTAACATTGTTGATGCTTCGTGTTATCGATATAGTTGCCGAAAAAACAGTCGAGCAAACTGCACGGATGCTTGTAGCTGAAATACCCGGTGATCTGCAGGTATGCTATTTTATGGAAATCATTTGACTGATTGCTATATTTCGATACCATGCTTATCTTTCAAATCCCTTGTGATAGACAAAATAAAAATTGCAAACAATAATTTGTCAAATAATTAACAAATTTATTACACTGGCTTTTTTATTTTAAATCCAAGTAGATGCATTATCCTTGGCTCAGACACTGCCAGTGTTATTAATTTAAATTTCTTTCTGCCATCGGTATTTTTGTCAGCTGCCAAAATGATATGTGCAATTTCATTTCATTCAACTATAATTAGGCAAAAATAGAATAATGGAGTGCGATAAAATAGCATTGGAAAATCAACTGCTTTTTTAATCTTTCAATCAGAAAATAATCTTCCAGTCAAATCAAATTGTAGCAAATTCAGAAGTCATGAAAGTTTCATTTCAAATATTTATAATGTTCCACTTTCTTTAACGATTTACAAATTCTAAGTTAGTCTGAAAGTACTGAAAACTGATTTTATAAGAGTTAAAATATTCCATGAATTTGGATAATACACAAAATTTTCCTGAATTGCGGAAAAAATGAATTAAAGATTTAAAGACAAATTTTAGATGAAATGTCTGATGAAAAATTTAATGAATACTGATTTTACAATACGCTTTTACCAATCATTTTGTTAATTACGCGTTACACGTTTTTCTCCACAGTATAGCATGTTGCAATATGCCGCGAAGCTTAACTTGGATTTTTCATTCTTCATTCAGCATGGATGGAAATGAATAATATGCAAATGTTTATAATAATTGTACTAATAATGTAAATAATTTTGAACGTCATAGAACAATGATCAATGAAATTGCTCATGAACAATAGAAATATAAAAAATGAAGTATGCATGGCAAGAAAATATCACGTCTTGATCATAGGCCAAGACTTCATCACTATAAGGCACTAAACATATGTGGCCTTACGCACCTAGCTGACCATAGAATGATCAATTCAAGTCATATAAAGGTCATATTAAGTTATAATAACTTGATGGACAAAACAAATAATGCTTGACTTTCCTATTTAAATGATTTATTAATTATTGATGAAAGCTATCTTTGTTTCAAATTAAATTCATGTGACAAGTCAAAATATGATTATCCATACATATGTGTGTGTCTGTGCGCGTGTATGTCTCTTTTCTTTTTATAAATATAATTATAAGAAATATTCCCGTTCTAGTGATTAATTTTATTTAGTTTTCATCGTGGCATATGCATGCATATGAGACACACATCTAATATATATATATACACATACGCATACACGCACAACATATATAAAGAGACGTACACAACGAGAGGTACTTCAAGAACTTTTAACAAATACAGATTAATTTCATGGATGGATCCAGAAGTCTAATTTCTAAAAATATTTAAAAAGAAACTTGAAAAATATTTAAGAAGAAATTTATAAAGTTGAAATGTCCAAAAAGTTCATTAAATTAAAATTTCGAAATAGTCGAAGAATCAGTAATTTGAATCAGAATCAATACATGAAATAATCAACAGATAACTAATTCGTTTCATTTCATAAGCGTATCTCTCAGTGGCTCATTCATTTCTCATAGTTATTAAATGTTTCATTCATCTGCTATAGCAAAGATCCTGCTTTTACTTTTATTAGGCTTTTGTTTCTTTAATCATTCAATAAATTAGTATCTAACTTTTTTAAAATTTTTCATTATACACAATTCCCGCAATGGCGCAATCCCCTTCATCTTCCTCCCTCAGAATTTAATCAAAATGATCGCGACCATTTGACATGTCAAATGTCATCTGCGATAATTAAAGAAATGATGTTCATAACTAAACAAAAAAACACAATATGAGATAGATGGAGGGATCCATGAATAGTTGAACAAATAAGGAGACAGGTAAATAAAATCTGATAATGTCATAAAATGAATTTTTAATTTTTAATTTCTTCCCAATTCATAGATTGGCGCGCTATTCCCGTTGCATTACCAAATCACGGGTACGGAAGCATGTGGTCGAATCTGGGAACAGTACGGTATCCAGCGTATGGAAATTGCACTTAGTACGGTAGCCGAACTAAATGCTTTGTTACCGTTCAGGCTTGGTATCAGTATCAGGTGGATTAAAGAAATTTGCATTAATATTTAATTTTCCAAATAAACTTTGCTTGGTTTCCTTATAATAGACATTAATTTAAAGCTATGATAAATATTAGCATTAGATTTATAAGTGTAAAAATCTTAGAAGTTAAATGAATTTGCGAATATTTCATGAGACCTTTTCATATGTTAGGATCTCGCGGTTCGTAAAACAGATAAATTAGGATGGTCGGAGAGAGCTTAACAGAGCAACACTCGTTCACCACCATGCCTGGAAATTTTTAAAGTAAATAGTATCACTCACTCTTCCACTTGAATACTAACCGATTGAAGTGATCAATTATTAGTAATGATTTTTCAAATGCCAGTGACACATCATTAAAATAATTAGCTTTTATAAATGCTCTTTCCATTTTATTCTGATTTCTTTTTATTTCTGAAATAAATGATAACTTTTTGACATAAGTGCATCGAAGTGATTAGCTGATAAAATTTGAGAAATACTATGATCATT
The DNA here is from genome assembly GCA_037074765.1 of Mansonella perstans. Taxonomy (NCBI): domain Eukaryota; kingdom Metazoa; phylum Nematoda; class Chromadorea; order Rhabditida; family Onchocercidae; genus Mansonella; species Mansonella perstans. Next base: position 99,215 of record JBAMDO010000072.1, read on the forward strand.
TTTAAAAAAGTTCCTTTCTCGAAAAAATTTTAAGAAAAAGGTGTAGAAATAATAATTGTCTTCTCTTACACAACTCTCTCAATGAAATAGTAGATAGTTATCTCACAACGTTTCTTACTTTATTTTACAAAATTTCTTCCAGTTATGATACGTTTTATTCCGATATCACTGATAATTAATATTCATTAAATGAAATGAAAAAAAATTTTTCTCAGATCAAAACATCAAAAAAATAATTGTATCAATGAAAAATTGCTTTCTCTTCCAAGAATTCGCAAATTTTTTAATTTTGATTACAATTCAACTGAATCATATTTATCATGCGATCTCCCTAACAAAAAAAATTTGATGATTCTTCTTGAATTCAGTAGCTTGAATCATATTTATGAATGAATAAAATGATTCCTTGGTCATCAAAGTGATCAGTTCGTTGATTCAGTGTTATCAAAGGTAATGAAAGTTCTCCGTGGCCAAAATTTTGATTTTTCCATCATCTTGTGTTTTGTCAGTTAATATGATCTGATCTTTTGAATCTAATGGGAAACTCATCGAGTTTCGAAAAGATCATTTTTTTTGGTTCCATTCTTGTATTGAGATGAAATGTCAATTAATTTGAATTGCAGTTAGTGTTGCAGTTAATTTGAATTAAATATAGTTTGAATCGATTTGACATGATTTCATTTTAAATTGTTCTTATGATTAAATAAGTTTGATCTCCGCAATGCTGATCTATAGAGATTCCTGCTGGACGGAACGTATTGCCATGGAGCAATCCATTGCCTTTTTACGTGAAGGCGTTGGCCAATGCTCGTGTACTTCAACATCTGGCTGCCAGAAAAAAACAGCTCCAGTCGTGGCGATTGTTGGTCCTGCAAAGAGTTCCACTACGATTGCAGTACAAAATTTGCTGCAAGTATTCCATATACCTCAAATCGGTTTGTTTTAATATACGAGTTTCCTGCTTAAATTTAGCTTTAAAAAAATTTGAGGAAAATAATATCCTTTTATTGTATAAAGTACCTTCTTTGCATTTCGCATATTCAGGATATGGTGCTACAACGGCTGATCTTTCCGACAAAGAACAATTTGGTTATTTTATGCGTGTGGTACCAGCGGATACATGGCAGGCTAAACTGGTCGTTGCCATGTTGCAACACTTTAACTGGACTTATGTAGCTGTCGTTTATTCTGCTGGTTGGTTTGTCGTGCAGTACATATATATAATATGACTTGAAATTTATATTTAATTATCAATTAATCTGTTTCCAAGGTCAATTATTTTTCGCGTAATGCAGAAATCGTAGCCACCATTGCACCTGACTTGCGTATCATTCGACTAGATTAATCTACTACTTCACACTCTTTAAATAAAAAAATATTGAATACGGATAGTAAGAGATCTTATTAAAAAATCGATTGTGCCGTGAATCTTAAATTTTTTACTTTTAGGATTATTCCGGATTTGCACAGTTTTTTCTGAATCATAGGAACAAGAAACAAATATTGAAAGTTTTCTACTTCAGGAAATTATGGTGAGAAAGGATTCGAAGAATTGGAACGAATGATTAATAGCGATCTATTGGAAAATGTTTGCATTGCATATTCGGAAAAAGTGAAGAGCTTGGCGGAACCGGCTGAATTCGACAAAATTTTGAATTCCTTAAGGTTTAGAAAATTTGGATTTCATCTTAATTTATCAAAGAATGAAAAGAAACATGATTTTAATGACTTTTTTTAATGCAATAAACTAAGACAAACATTATTATTACGAGCAGAATTCTTAATAGATTTTTAAAATTCTAATTTTAAAGATTTTAAAAATTTTAAAGAATTCTTACTACAGGATTCCTACGGAAATCTTACTACTTAATCCTTACTATTTATTATTTTCAAAGTTGGTATTACGGTACTGCAATGGCATTATTATTGCGATATTATTTTATAGTAGTCAAAAGTCGGTTCCGCAAGTAGTTGTGTGTTTTTGTGAAGGCCTTACGATGCGTGGAATGTTTAAAGCGCAGCAGCGTCTCCGAGGAAAAAATCCGGCAATGCGGCCATTCCAGTGGATTTGCACTGATGGTTGGAATGATAGATTAGACGTCGTCAATGGCGTGGAATTTGAAGCAGCTGGAAGTTTTTCCATTAGGTAATAAACGCAGCAAATTCATCTTTTACGGAAGAATTTTTAATATAGCCTTAAATCTTTTATATGTCAATTCAGTCATATAAATCACTTGTTGTTTTAGAATACATTCTCCACACGTGAAATGGTTCGATCAATATTATTTCTCTTTGAATCCTGAAAGCAATAATCTCAACCCATGGTTTCGAGAATTTTGGCAGGAGAAATTCAATTGTCAATTTGCAGTCCCTAAAGATGATTTCGAAACAAAAGTTTGCACTGGACGAGAGAATCTTACATTAAATTACAAACAGGTATACTGATGCAAAGAAATTAATATTTTGTTTCTAGATTTGGAAAGATTATAATTGTTTAACATACAGCTATAATTACTGAGACAGTGAGACTAGTTATTAATTACTAAAACATCGACAATTGACGAACTGATTCCATCCTATGTAATGTTGGAAATTTTGGAAGTTTGCATTTTATACTGTAAAGTATTAATAATATTTTCACAAACATTCATTTCATCATTACTTTCTCAGATAACATCATTCTTATATTTTATAATAACGGATTTTTAGGATGCAAAACTAAGTCAGGTTGTAAATTCAATTCGTGTCGTTGGATTAGCCCTGCAGGCACTGTACAACGATCGTTGTAAGGAAAGTTCGACAATGTGCACTGAAACATTTGCGTTAAATGGTACTTCACTGCTCAAATATATGCTCAATGTAACATTTGTTGATCAATTCAACCAGGAAGTTTATTTCGATGCTAACGGTGATCCACCTGCGTGGTATATCTATTTCTGCGGTTACAAATCTGATGTCTTTATTTATGTATATATGCACACCGTTAATGACTAGTACAAATAAGCTTATTTTCTTGCGGCAATTTTTTTGACATTTGGTCAGCCATAAATTTCATAATCTGATCTATATTACTAGAAAAAAAAGTTACTATTGGTGGATAGCGACTAAAATGTTATAATGTTTCGAAAAAAGTTAAACGGTTGTGAATTTTCCAATTTAGGTACGATGTTTTGAACTATGTTGGTGGTGAAGAGGGTTTTCGTATGGTTGGTGAGTACCGGAAAAAGCGTCTTGGCAAGTACCGATTAAAAATTACAGAGAGCAATATAATTTTTTATGATAAAACAAATCAAATTCCAGAATCGGTTTGCAGTAAACCTTGCAAAATAGGACAGCGAGTGAGTTTTTTATAATATAATTCTCATACAGCAAAATTATGAAAATCACCTGAAGTGAGAGTGAATCTTTTCTTTTTCCATGCATTCGTGCAAGACAAATACAGTCGACTGCACATTCTCGGGATCTCAGAACTATTGATTACTTAGAAATTTTAAGTGATTACGAAAATAAACTTTTATTTCACTGATTTTTGTCATTAATAGCAAAGAGAAACAACTGCTTGTTGTTGGATTTGCGAGGACTGCTTGCCACATCAAATTATCAATTATACAACACGTATGTGCCAGAATTGTATGCTTGGATGGTGGCCTAATGAAGATCACACGGGTCAGCATACTTTTTCCTATTTGTGCAATTTTCTATTAAATTTCCATTGTTTCTTTTATTTCCAAAAAACTTTTGAAAATTACATTAAAAAATAAATAAATTGCATCAATTGAATTATTGCTTGATTGTATAGTGTGCAAATTTTTCAGTTTGCTATTCTTTGCCACTTGAAGGACCAGATTGGTCATCCACAGGTATCATCCTAGCTTTGTTGCTTGCATCTTTGGGCATATTAATGGCGTTATTCACTGTATTAATATTTATTCGTTATAATGAAACTCCTGTTGTCAAATCAACAACAAGAGAACTGTCCTATATAATTCTGAGCGGTGAGTATTTAACAACTTGAAAATTAATTCTTTATGTCATATCTGATTAATTTATCGTTTAGCTATATCTTACATTTTCTGCATAATCCATTATTACGAAAGCATTCTAAACTGATAAAGGTATCATTCTTTGCATCTTCAAATCGAAATTATTTTTTTTTTCGCGATCCATTTTTTCTATTAAGCATGAAGATCTATTTTAATTCAGTTCAATTACCAAGTTATACTAAACAATGCACTACACTTTTGTTTTCAGGGATTACCATTTGCTATGCAGTGTCGTTCGCTGTACTTGCGACACCATCATTTTTAACTTGTTTAATATCGCGAATACTACCTCCCATTGCTTTTTCAATGATTTATTCGGCACTTCTTACCAAAACAAATCGCATTGCCCGTATTTTAGCTGGCAGTAAAAAACGGATCTTAACGAAAAAGCCGCGTTTTTTGAGTACAACATCACAAGTAAACGACATCTCTTGATAAGCAGAACTCTAAACTTCAGTATTTCTAGAAAGTTCAGTAAAGGAGATAAGGACCATAATGAAGGCTACAAGAACTTTAATTTTTAGAAATTATGTCAGGACAAAAATGATAATATGAAATTAAATAAATTTCGAGGCTAAAAGCATGAGCGTGAAATTTATGAAATTATTGCCAGAATCAATTTCGTCATTTTTGCTACAGGTGATAATAACATGGATTCTTGTATGTATTGAATGTGTCATTGTTGCTGCTGGTGTAATGAGAGAAATGCCACAGGCTGGTTTTGATCCGTATTATCAGCCTAGACGTATGGTACTTGTCTGCTCAACGACAACATTTGCCTTTTTGACACCATTTTTCTGGGATCTTTTCCTGATATCGCTTTGCACATTGTATGCGGTTAAAACGAGAAATCTGCCAGAAAATTTCAATGAAGCAAAATTTATCGGTTTCACTATGTAAGTTAATCTACAAAAATACAAGAAAAGTATCGTTTCCTGGGTGCTGCATGTTCCGGTTATCAAACAATAAGCTCATTAACTCATTAGACTATCGATCGGTACCTTATAATCTTAGTAGCCGAAACACAGGATTATTTTCCGCTTCAAGTAACTTCTAAAAGTTTAGTCAACTTAATGCTTCCAAAATTCATTTTTTACACCATTATCAAATGACACTGATAAAAGGGAATATGTCAAGATCAGAGTATTTTCGGAATTTTCAGTCACTTACAACTTTCAAGTAGATGAGTGAGAAGCAGGATTAATTTTTTCAGGTATTGTACTTTGGTTGTTTGGTCAGCATTTATCGTTCTTCATTTGGGTACAACAAATAAAGCATTAACTATGAGTTTTTCATTCAGTCTCTCAGCCAGTATAGCTTTGGTGTTATTATTTTTCCCGAAACTTTATATAGTCTTATTACATCCGGAGAAAAATGTTCGAGCAAGTTATGCAACAACCAAACTGCTACGTTGTCATTTTGGTAATTCACAAACGACGGAAAGAAGTAGTAAAGATATGAATAACTGGAAATCCAGTCAGTACTCTCTTTCAAGGTTGGTATTATATTCTTTTTCTGTAAAGAATTTCTGCTTCCCATTCATCTTATATTATATATATGAGTCATTCGATTCGTGTCACAGATAAGCGATAATATTTGCTAGAATTGTCCATAAAATATCAGTTACATATATCAACTGAGACTTCTCAAAAAAAAACTTCAGGAGTGAAGGTGGATCACAGATAAGATATGGTTACCGAAAACAAAAGGCATCATTTCATGTTAGTCAAAGTTCATCACAGGATGCATCGACACAAACTGAATGCAATAAAATAACCTCTAAATTCGCTCGGACATTTTCTATTATTAGTGGCGATCTTGGTATTGCTAATATTAACAGTACCCGACATGGTATTAAGCAATTAGAGGTAAGTGATAAAATGCAGCAACTAATCGAATCCTATTGATGGTATCAGATATAGAACAATAATTGTAAAGATTAATCTAAGAAGTCTTAACAACAGATATTCATGGTCCAAGGGCAAAACAGATTTGAAAAATGCAATTGCAATGTTGTATTGAATTTATATCAAATTCACATGCGAAATTTTTCGAGTTTTGTTTACGAAGACTTGATTAATAATATTTTATTAGTCGACAAAGTCGAATTTTTGCAAATATCAACTGATTTTTTCTATCCAAAATTATCGTTCTTTTTTTCTTGCAGATTTTACAAGATGAACGGTTGCATGATCCAATGAAAAGGTTGTTGTTAGTGGAAAATGAAGAACAAAATGAAAAGATCGACTGTCTCACTGCAGATTCAACGCAAACCGTTCTCAACACGGTTTCAAAGCAAATATTACCCATATCTTCATCAATGTCGCGCAGTCAAATTTCCAACGAAGATAACAACTTTGAACAGGTACTTCGGACAGCCGCAAATATTTTGTCTAAAATGAAATAACAGCAGCTGAAATAACTCAAATACAGAAAAAGTAAGAAAGTATAGTAAAACCAGAGGGAATGATCAGTCCTTGTTGCTCATCGGCGGTAGATTCTAATATTGTACTCACACGATATTACTAGTTTACAACAGTAAGAAGGAAAAAAATACAAATACCCAAAAACTGATATGCAGTAACAAAAATGAGTTATACAAACAAACAATTTGATCAATTCCAACAAATCTCTATCGTTGCCTTCTGTGACGATCGACTGCCGCTTTGTCGATATCCTTTGTAAAGAAATTGTCCTTTGTTTGCTTGGAGGAATTTTTGCAGGAAATAAAAAACATAGTAGGATGAGAAAGGAATATAATAGTTAATGATCGATAGTCGTAGCAGATGAGAATAAAGGACCGTCTAATTAGTGTTTGATTATAAAGAACTGTTTGCACAGGATTTTTTCCATATATATATTTGGAGGGTTAGAGGAGGAATTTTCGTGAGCTTCCCCCGGCCATCATACACTAGAAGTTAGTCCTCATGTCTCTGTGATCATCAAGTATTTTTTCCCATCGCTATGCACAAAGTATCAAAATCCCTTTGTGACATCACTCCCATTGTTAGCTTATATCTTTCTCATTTTTTGCTTACAAAATTTACAAAAAAGTTTACAAATAACTTAATTTTACTCATGAAATTTCATCATTCTGTTTGGAATTTTGATTTTGCTGATCCGACAGAGATGGTAATAATGACAACTTTGACAGCTAATTTTGAAAAACAGTAACAGTTATAAACTATTTATGAAGTAAAGATGAGAACTGGAATAGCATGACTGACTTGATGGATTAACTTTTTCATTCTCTCTCACACCACATTCATCACAGTTACATCCTGAAGATTGTCCAATTGATCGATTATTTTTTTTCCTTACTATAAAAGTATTGAAATTTTTTAAATTTTGTTCTACTATAAATTTGTTCTAGCTGTTGAAAAGTCGAGGTATGGAACCGCTGCAATTGACAAATGCAACGCCGCTGTGATTAACCATCCAATTCCTCTTTTTTACTATCCATGGATTCATTGTAATTTTTCGAAGTCTTTAAACCTCTTATTACTTTTTTTCGACTTGAAAGTTTAGTCAATTGAATGTTTGGTTTTCAGACAAAAAGGAAGCATTTTATTTTTGATTTTTAAGTCGTAGAATGATTTAGCAGTTACTCACATCAACAAACTAATTAATTGTATTTCTCTTCGGTTTACTCCTAATAACTGATTTTTCAAATCTCTGACATCTTTTTTCGTTTTTGAAAACCATCCCGTAAAAGATATTGATTTGTTGATCAACCATTTTTTCAGTTTGTTAAATACAATTAATCTGATTTGTTATCACTGTTATCACTGCTATATCACACACAGGCTCTATCTACATCTTTAACTACACTTCTTTCATTTTTGTGTAACATATTTATATAAAAAGATAACACTAAACTAATTTGAGTTTGGAATATAATGAATATATGTCGCAGATTTTGACTAATTTTTGATATACTGTACACTATAATTGTGATGAATTTATATGTAGCATAGAATGATATTTCTGTTAAAAAATTTCAAATTTTTTCTTAACTCATAAAAGTGAAGTAAAATTTTTCTCGAAGCGAATTCGAAGAAGCCGAGGTCAACAATAGTGTTCGGACAATATTATTCGGGGAATAGCAAGTGAAAAAGTATTTTTGAAATCTCCACGTGTTTTCCTCTATTTTTTTAGCTTCAATAGTTGAAAATATAAATTAATTGATTCCTAAGCTTTAAAAACTGGACAAAGATTGTGAACGAAAATTGGCAATTTAGACTGCTTGCATGCATGCAATTCTCGCAGATCAGTATGTACAAGATATCTCAAAAACTAATCGATTTGTGACAACTGGATTGTTATATCTGGATTTGTACATTATACATCGCCCGCAACAGAAATTTTTTATTACAATGTTTTGTAATAGTTTTTTTGAAATGTTGCTTCACAGTATTTAAATTCTTTAATTGAATTTTTTCATTTTTTGTGTCATCAGCAACTATATAAAATACCAGTAGCAATCGTCGAAATTCAGGTGACGGCTATTTGCTGCTACAATTGTTCGGAATATGACGGTAGTTCTACTCTTTATAAGATGAAAATTTTTTGGCTAATTTCAATAAAGAATGGAATTTCTTTTGCTAAAAAAGTGTAATGGCTTTTGTTTCAAGCAAATCGTTTTTCTTTTCCATATTATGATTAGTTTTATAAAAAAATGACAATATTCCAATATCTTTTCTTTTTAAAAAATTTACAATCGAGTTTTCTTGTTCAAAATCTAAATTTGAAAGTTATCAGTTTTTACCACTTTTGATCACTAATTAATTTCGTCTACGGCTTCCATTTCTACTACTTGTTTGGAGTCGAAATCATTAATTTTAAGAAATCTTGATTAAGCAAAACCTTCGATATAAACTTAAAGCTAGCCGAAGATAATAAGCATCTTAACCAATAAAGCGATAATAAAAATCATCTAACAACAAGCTAACAATTTTAATGAAATTATTTCGAGATCAACAACATCATTGTTTAATCTAACAGCTATATTTACCAAAATCGAAATTATCGATTTAACCAAACTCTAGAAATGTCGCAGTAATAACTTATTTCACTGAACTTGCCAATAATTCATAAAAAAGCTTCATCTATCATTTCCAATGATGGCATTTCAAATAAATTATGTCCTGAATTTTATGAATTGCTGATTGGAAACTTCAATTTTGTCGGAAATATTTTTTCTGTACAGTTCCATGAAATTAATTAACTAGTTCTTAATGATTTAATAGTGTTTGAAAAAACAATAGCTTTATGATGGGAAATTGCTACAATAGTATCTGAGATAATGAAAAGTGTCATTCTTTAATCAACAAAAGCAATCTACTGATTGGCTGCTTAATGACAATTTAATTCTTTCAAATTCTCTTCTTTTTCATTTTAATAACAGAAATAATTGTAGGCGTCAATCAAGCAAAGTTAACGACTAACAATATTTCCCAATCTTATTGGCAAGTACTTAACTCGATTTTGAATTTCAAGCTCGAAAAATTTAAGCATTGAATTTCGTTTACATGAAATCATATGCAATTTAATGCCATTCTATGTTTTATCTTTCAGTGCTACCAATGTCTATCTTTATAAAACAGTCTTCTTTCATCTTTTTAATATACAGCTAATTGTAAATATTCGTACTAAATTCTATTTTATAAATTTCGCTTACTATTGCAAAGAAAGAAGTTCAAGCATGCAAAAATTAATTTTTAAAAATATGGCTCAAATTAGATTAAATTATCAAACGACAATAAAAAAAAAAGTGTTTTTCATCTCATTCAAGTTACACTTCAAAACTTTTATTTGTTACATTGAATTTCTTACAGTTGCTTTGAAAAATATGTACAAAGCTCAAATGAAATGATACCATAACTGATCACAGAAATAGTCCCGCAAACAAGTGCAATTAATTTCTTTTAATCAAACTTTATTTCGATGTGTTCGTATGTTCTCTCAAATGTTCACAATAATTAATCTTCAAACTGTTGATTGTGTAACGTCAACGGTTTTTTTCTCAGTTTTAATCGCTTGCAGTATACAGTGAATCATATCAACTTTTACCTTCATCAGTCATCAGTAATAATGAAGATAGAAGGAAAATATGAAAGAAATTTGGTAAATTGAGAGGAAAAGAAATTTTTGTGAACTTCATATTGGGAACTTTTTATAAACATTTCAAATAATCTTACTAATGATTAATTATTTATTTAATGGAAACACATTGAACAAACCATAATTTATTTCATTTTTCATCTCATTGATCGTATTGTGATGAAATGCATGAAAAGGAATAGTAGCATTTATTAGAAGGTATTGAAGTTTACGTGAATAACTGAAGCCTATTTAAAGCGAATCTGATTTCAACATTTCATCGGAAAGCTATTCCATTCCATTGTACAATTGCTTATACGTCGAATTTCAACGAAGTGAAGGTGAAAGAATGCTTTGCAATTTTTTCATTTTTTCCTTTCGAATTTTTAAATGGCTTTTTTCTCTATTTCAACGTTATTCTATAAACATGTACATCTACAAGAAGAACAAGAAGTATAAATTGATTTTTAGAGAAAGTACTATTCTGATATGACGAACATCAGCAAATCATGTCAGGCGGAGGATGACCAGTACCTATTGACTGCACAAAGTAAACAAAAATGACCGTTCATATATAATTGGCAGTATTATTCTGCTTAAACAGAAACTATTTAACAAATTCAGCCTTTCTGTTTTAAAGAATTCCAAGAACAAAAACATAGAAATACTGTACAATTATTTTCTAATTACACTGCTATTACAATATTTTAACCATTTAGTGAGTAACTGACAATAAAACTAGCTAATTACCAATAGATTCATTTTTTTGCAGTTTGCAAATTACTAGTTACTATGGATACTGAAAAATATGACAGAGCTACGGAATGTCGCATAATTTTTCGACATGCTTGTAAAATTTATTCAGTTTACATTCTGTTTCATAGCTTGCTTATAAGATACGGGATAATGCCAAACAAAATCTCGCATTTTTTTGCAATACAAGACAAAAATTTTGAATTTTTTTTTGCGAAATTGGAGCCCTCACAATGAATGAAAGACTTTTAGAGAAAATAAAACAATTAGCCATACACATAATAATAATAATAATAAGGATACGGAGCATACGGAAAGTAACCATACGGATACGGGAAGTAACCATACGGGTATGGAAAGCCGAACGGTCCCCAAACAAAATGATGTACAAATGTAGAGGGAGGAGAGGGAGTAGCGGGAGGAGAGGGCATTCGAGCAGGTGCGAATTGCCCAGCAATTGCCCCAACGATTCTACCAATTGCATCAGTAATATTCGTTAGAGCGGTTGCAGCAGGAGCCCGTGTTCCAGTGGTCGGCTAAAATTTAAAATAAGCTCTCACTGGAATTTTGAAATTTTAATGAGCAATAGAAAGAAATATGAAACATACCCCGAATCGAAAAAAACTATTGTCCGATAGCACATTTAAAGTGAGCTGTGCATCTGTTTCCGCGATTGATAGTACTGTGCTAAATAAGTGACACATTAAGAAATGACACATTAACAAGCAACTAAATTCGATGAATGAACTTTAAAATTCTAACTTATTTTTAACTCAAGACTTCAACTTACATTGTTAAAGCAACGAAATACTCAATCGCAACAGCTGGCAGCATAATAAGTAATTCCTGCAATTTTATAAATTTGTATAATTGTGAAAAGTTCACATCTTTGTTGCATTCATGCTGAATAAAACTAGTATTGTGAGAAGTAAAGAAGTTTGTTTCCTTTGTGTTTTGTCCCAATGACTTTCATGAGGTGACTTTTCATGTATTAATGAACAACGTGAATTAGCAAAAATGAGGTGATATGAAGAAAATTCACCGTTGATTAAATTCAAACTGTTAAGGAAGGGAGTCGATTGATTTTTGATAATGCACAAAACTGATACCAGTGACTTTCGTTGCCTTTTTTGAAATACAACTGGCCCTAACGTAAAGTAATGTTTGCGTTTCGCTGAATTCGGTTTCGATCACTGGCAAACATTTGGTATGAAGGAAGAAATAAAGAATTGGGCAAAGACGATTCTTTAAAAACTATTTTATTCGAAAAAAGTTTCAAAGTATGATAAACTTGTTCCTCCTATTTTGCGTCATTTGTGCTTTTTTCCTCTAAGTATCACTTAAAATGACAAAGAATCATTTGCTCAAAAATCAGAATGTAAACTCTTAACCACTTTTTCTTAAACTCTTAGGAAAGCTTGATTATTGAACGAAGAACAAGGGAAAAATGAATAATCTCGTGCGCCTTTCCGGGAATTAAAATTCAACAATTGAGTGGTTGTTGAGCAGGTTAGAATTTATTGTCTCCTTCATTTTCGAAGTTTTATTCAGCTTAAAATGGTTTAATTAAAAAGCACCTGTAAAAGAAGTATCTTATTATAATTTCCTTATTAATGATCAAATTAATTTTAAGAGAAAGTAATATTCTAGTATGATGAACAATACTGAATTTTAAAAAATTCTAAAAAAGCAAATTTGAAATATTATAAACAACAAGAAAACTATCATTTCTTAATAATTCATTACCGCAATATTTCAGCCATTTCTTAATTATTGGCGTCAATTAAAAATTAACTAAATTGCCTAAAAATTAGCAATTAAAATTAACTAATTGTCAGGCGCCTAATTCAATTTTTTTTTGAATCTTTAACTTACTGATCAATGTGGATACTGCAAAATATGGAGAACTACGGACTTTGGTGATAGTATTTCGTGTCGGCTTTGATCACATCTTCCAAGGCACCGTGAAAAGCGAATGCGAAACAATTGGAAGCGCGGAAGTAATTATGTGACCAATTTCTTGTTTTCTCATAGCTAATTTTAAGCAAAAGTTTCAACGACAAAAATAGGCTTAGGCAAATTGCAAAGGAAACATATTCGTTGCCTTCTGTGACCATCGACTGCCGCTTTGTCGATATCCTTTGTAACGAAATCGTCCTTTGTTTGGTTGGAGGAATTTTTGCAGGAAATAAAAAATATAGTAGGATGAGAAAGGGATATAATAGTTAGTGATCGAAGTCGTAGCAGATGAGAATAAAGGACCGTCTAATTAGTGTTTGATTATAAAGAACTGTTTGCACAGGATTTTTTCCAAATATATATTTGGAGGGTTAGAGGAGGAATTTTCGTGAGCTTCCCCCGGCCATCATACACTAGAAGTTAGTCCTCATGTCTCTGTGATCATCAAGTATTTTTTCCCATCGCTATGCACAAAGTATCAAAATCCCTCTGTGACATCACTCCCATTGTTAGCTTATATCTTTCTCATTTTTTGCTTACAAAATTTACAAAAAAGTTTACAAATAACTTAATTTTACTCATGAAATTTCATCATTCTGTTTGGAATTTGATTTTGCTGATCCGACAGAGATGGTAATAATGACAACTTTGACAGCTAATTTTGAAAAAGAGTAACAGTTATAAACTATTTATGAAGTAAAGATGAGAACTGGAATAGCATGACTGACTTGATGGATTAACTTTTTCATTCTCTCTCACACCACATTCATCACAGTTACATCCTGAAGATTGTGCAATTGATCGATTATTTTTTTCCTTACTATAAAAGTATTGAGAATTTTTAAATTTTGTTCTGAATATCTTACTATAATATGTTGTAGCTGTTGAAAAGTCGAGGTATGGAACCGCTGCAATTGACAAATGCAACGCCGCTGTGATTAACCATTCAGTTCCTCTTTTTTACTATCCATGGGTACATTGTAATTTTTCGAAGTCTTTAAACCTCTTATTACTTTTTTTAGACTTGAAAGTTTAGTCAATTGAATCACAAAATGTTTGGTTTTCAGACAAAAAGGAAGCATTTTATTTTTGATTTTTAAGTCGTAGAATGACTTAGCAGTTACTCACATCAACAAACTAATTAATTGTATCTCTCTTCGCTTTACTTCTAATAACTGATTACTTTTAAAGCATGCATATAATTCTCGCAGATCAGTGTATACAAGATATCTCAAAAACTAATCGATTTGTGACAACTGGATTGATATATCTGGATTTGTATATTATACATCGTCCGCAACAGAAATTTTTTATTGCAATGTTTTGTAATAATTACCAACAAATTAATTTTTGCAGTTTGAAAATTACTAATCAGCACGGATACTGAAAAATATGACAGAATTACGGCATGTCGCATAGTTTTTCGACATGCTTGCATTCTGTTTCATAGCTTGCTTATAAGATACGAGACAATGTCAAACAAAATCTCGCATTTTTTTGCAAATGTAGAGTCTGTATAATGATAGGAAGATTTTTAGAGAAAATAAAATAATTAGCCACGATAATAATAGTAGGGAGAAAAATAACCACGAGGAAAGTACGGTAGGCGATAGTAATAACTATACCGATTGTAGTACCTTTCGTACCAATTATACTTTTCTAACCTCTGGTGTTGACGACCGCCAAAATACTCGCGTGTAGAGGAAGAAGGAGGAGGAGGGGAAGTTGACCGGGGTTTCCCAAGCACCACACCAAACAGGAAATCTACACCAGCACCAATTAGAGAATTCCAAGTAACATTCGGCTGACTTCCTGGGCGTCCAGCATTTCCCGTGCGTTTATAAACACTGGGACTCGATGCTCCATTACCGTTATTGTTTAACGACTAAAATTTAAAGTTAGCTCTTACTGAGAAATTTAACACTTGAATGAGCACTAATAAGGAATATGAAACATACGTTGTTGCCTGCTCTGTTACCGTTGAACGAGAAAGCACATTTAAATGAGCAGCTGGCATTTGTTTCAGCGATTGATAATACTGTGCTAAATGAAAAGCGATACATTAACAAGCAACTAAATTCGACGAATAATATGATAACAACATTTTAAGACTTTAACTTACATTGTTAGCACAATAAATACTCAGTCGCAACAATTGACTGCACAATAAGTTATTCAAAATTCCTGCAATTATTTAAAATTGTATACTTGCAAAAAATTTACATCATCGTTGCATTCATGCTGAATAAAAAAAGTATTTTAAGAAGTTAAAAAATTTGTTTCCTTTGTGTTTTGTCTTAATGACTTTCATAAGGTGACCTTTCATGCATTAATGAACAACGTATACTGGCAAACATGAATTATTATGATGACAGTTCATCGTTATTAGATTTAAAGTGTCAAGCAAAGACAGTCGATTGATTTTAGATAATACACAAAACTGATAACACTGACTTTTCCTGCCTTTTTCGAAAGACAACTGGCCCTAGCGAAAAGTAGTGCTTGTGCTTCGCTGAATTCGATTTGGATCACTTTGATATGAAGCAAACATTTGGTATGAAGGAAGAAATAAGGAGCTGGACGAAGATGGTTCTTTAAAAACTATTTTATTCGAAAAAAGTTCTCTACTATGATAAACTTGTTCCTCCTATTTTGCGTCATTTGTGCTTTTTCCTTCTAAGTATCACTTAAAATGGCAAGGAATCATTTGCTCAAAAATCAAAATGTATACTCTTAATGACTAGAAAAAGTGCTTGTTGATTAAGCTCGATTATAGAACGGAACAAAGTAAAAAACTCCTGATGAATAACCTCGTGTGCCGTTTCGGGAATTAAAATTCAACAATTGAGTGGTTGTTGAGCCGTTAAAATTTATTATCTCCTTCATTTTCGAGATTTTATTCAGCTTAAACTGGCTTGACTTAATTAAAAAGCACCTGTACAAGGAGTATATCGTTATAATTTTTCTACTAATGATCGAATTAATTTTTAGAGAAATAAAAAGTAATGAGCAACAGTGTTAAATTTTAAAAAATTCTAAAAAAGCAAATTTTGAATTACTACTTCTCAATAACTTTATATTCATATTTATATTCAATTTTGAATTACTACTTCTCAATAACTTTATGTTCACGGGATTTTGAATTTATTAATTACTAGCGTTAAAATTAGTCAGTTACTAATCGATTAATTTTTTTTTCAGTTTATAAATTTGTGTCGCATAGATTTTCGATATATTTGTAAAATTTATTCAGTTCACAATCAGTATATAAGACGCAATACAACAAACAAAATTTTGAATTTTTTTTTGCGAAATTGGAGCCCTCACAATGAATGAAAGACTTTTAGAGAAAATAAAACAATTAGCCATACACATAATAATAATAATAAGGATACGGAGTATACGGAGCGTACGAAAAGTAACCATACGGATATGGGAAGTAACCATACGGATATGGAAAGCCGAACGGTCCCCAAACAAAATGATGTACAAATGTAGAGGGAGGAGAGGGAGTAGCGGGAGGAGAGGGCATTCGAGCAGGTGCGAGTAGTCCAGTAACTGCGTCAAGGAATCTACCAAATATACCAGTAATATTCGTTGGAGCGGCAGGAGCCGGTGTGGTAGGAGCCGGTCTTCCATTGCTCGGCTAAAATTTAAAATAAGCTCTCATTGGAATTTTGAAATTTTAATGAGCAATAGAAAGAAATATGAAACATACCTCGAATCGAAAAAGACTATTGCCCGATAGTACATTTAAAGTGAGCTGTGCATCTGTTTCCGCGATTGATAGTATTGTGCTAAATGAGAGGTGACACATTAATAGGCAAATTAACTCAACAAATAATGTGATAATAGCAATTTAAGATTTTAACTTACATTGTCAAAGCAATGAAATACTCAATCGCAACAATTGACTGCATAATAAGTTATCCGAAATTCCTGCAATTATTTAAAATTGTATAATTGTAAGAAAAGTTTACGTCTTCGTTGCATTCATGCTGAATAAAACTAGTATTGTGAGAAGTAAAGAAGTTTGTTTCCTTTGTGTTTTGTCCTAATGACTTTCATGAGGTGACTTTTCATGTATTAATGAACAACGTGAATTAGCAAAAATGAGGTGATATGAAGGAAATTCACCGTTGATTAAATTCAAACTGTTAAGGAAGGGAGTCGATTGATTTTTGATAATGCACAAAAACTGATACCAGTGACTTTCGTTGCCTTTTTTGAAATACAACTGGCCCTAACGTAAAGTAATGTTTGCGTTTCGCTGAATTCGGTTTCGATCACTGGCAAACATTTGGTATGAAGGAAAAAATAAAGAATTGGGCGAAGACGATTCTTCAAAAACTATTTTATTCGAAAAAAGTTCCCAAGTATGATAAACTTGTTCCTCCTATTTTGCGTCATTTGTGCTTTTTTCCTCTAAGTATCACTTAAAATGACAAAGAATCATTTGCTCAAAAATCAGAATGTAAACTCTTAAGAAAGCTTGATTACTGAACGAAGAACAAGGCAAAAAACTCCTGATGAATAATCTCGTGCGCCTTTCCGGGAATTAAAATTCAACAATTGAGTGGTTGTTGAGCAGGTTAGAATTTATTGTCTCCTTCATTTTCGAAGTTTTATTCAACTTAAAATGGCTTTATTTAATTAAAAAGCACCTGTACAAGAAGTATCTTGTTATAATTTCCTTATTAATGATCAAATTAGTTTTAAGAGAAAGTAATATTCTAGTATGATGAACAATACTGAATTTTAAAAAATTCTAAAAAAGCAAATTTGAAATATTATAAACAACAAGAAAACTATCATTTCTTAATAATTCATTACCGCAATATTTCAGCCATTTCTTAATTATTGGCGTCAATTAAAAATTAATTAAATTGCTTAAAAATTAGCAATTAAAATTAACTAATTGTCAGGCGCCTAATTCAATTTTCTTGAATCTTTAACTTACTGATCAATGTGGATACTGCAAAATATGGCAAAACTACGGACTTTGGTGATAGTATTTCGTGTCGCCTTTGATCACATCTTTCAAGGTACCGTGAAAAGCGAATGCGAAACAATTGGAAGCGCGGAAGTAATTATGTGACCAATTTCTTGTTTTTTCATAGCTAATTTTAAGAAAAGTTTCAACGACAAAAATAGGCTTAGGCAAATTGCAAAGGAAACATATTCCTTGCCTTCTGTGACGATCGACTGCCGCTTTGTCGATATCCTTTGTAACGAAATCGTCCTTTGTTTGTTGGAGGAATTTTTGCAGGAAATAAAAAACATAGTAGGATGAGAAAGGATATAATAGTTAGTGATCGAAGTCGTAGCAGATGAGAATAAAGGACCGTCTAATTAGTGTTTGATTATAAAGAACTGTTTGCACAGGATTTTTTCTATATTTATTTGGAGGGTTAGAGGAGGAATTTTCGTGAGCTTCCCCCGGCCATCATACACTAGAAGTTAGTCCTCATGTCTCTGTGATCATCAAGTATTTTTTCCCATCGCTATGCACAGAGTATCAAAATCCCTCTGTGACTTCACTCCCATTGTTAGCTTATATCTTTCTCACTTTTTGCTTACAAAATTTACAAAAAAGTTTACAAATAACTTAATTTTACTCATGAAATTTCATCATTCTGTTTGGAATTTTGATTTTGCTGATCCGACAGAGATGGTAATAATGACAACTTTGACAGCTAATTTTGAAAAAGAGTAACAGTTATAAACTATTTGTGAAGTAAAGATGAGAACTGGAATAGCATGACTGACTTGATGGATTAACTTTTTCATTCTCTCTCACACCACATTCATCACAGTTACATCCTGAAGATTGGCAATTGATCGATTATTTTTTTTCTTTACTATAAAAGTATTGAGAATTTTTAAATTTTGTTCTGAATATCTTACTATAATATGTTGTAGCTGTTGAAAAGTCGAGGTATGGAACCGCTGCAATTGACAAATGCAACGCCGCTGTGATTAACCATTCGGTTCCTCTTTTTTACTATCCATGGGTGCATTGTAATTTTTCGAAGTCTTTAAACCTCTTATTACTTTTTTTAGACTTGAAAGTTTAGTCAATTGAATCACAAAATGTTTGGTTTTCAGACAAAAAGGAAGCATTTTGTTTTTGATTTTTAAGTCGTAGAATGACTTAGCAGTTACCCACATCAACAAACTAATTAATTGTATCTCTCTTCGCTTTACTTCTAATAACTGATTACTTTTAAAGCATGCATATAATTCTCGCAGATCAGTGTATACAAGATATCTCAAAAACTAATCGATTTGTGACAACTGGATTGATATATCTGGATTTGTATATTATACATCGTCCGCAACAGAAATTTTTTATTGCAATGTTTTGTAATAATTACCAACAAATTAATTTTTTGCAGTTTGAAAATTACTAATCAGCACGGATACTGAAAAATATGACAGAATTACGGCATGTCGCATAGTTTTTCGACATGCTTGCATTCTGTTTCATAGCTTGCTTATAAGATACGAGACAATGTCAAACAAAATCTCGCATTTTTTTGCAAATGTAGAGTCTGTATAATGATAGGAAGATTTTTAGAGAAAATAAAATAATTAGCCACGATAATAATAGTAGGGAGAAAAATAACCACGAGGAAAGTACGGTAGGCGATAGTAATAACTATACCGATTGTAGTACCTTTCGTACCAATTATACTTTTCTAACCTCTGGTGTTGACGACCGCCAAAATACTCGCGTGTAGAGGAAGAAGGAGGAGGAGGGGAAGTTGACCGGGGTTTCCCAAGCACCACACCAAACAGGAAATCTACACCAGCACCAATTAGAGAATTCCAAGTAACATTCGGCTGACTTCCTGGGCGTCCAGCATTTCCCGTGCGTTTATAAACACTGGGACTCGATGCTCCATTACCGTTATTGTTTAACGACTAAAATTTAAAGTTAGCTCTTACTGAGAAATTTAACACTTGAATGAGCACTAATAAGGAGTATGAAACATACGTTGTTGCTTGCTCTGTTACCGTTGAACGAGAAAGCACATTTAAATTGAGCAGCTGAGCATTTGTTTCAGCGATTGATAATACTGTGCTAAATGAAAAGCGATACATTAACAAGCA
The DNA here is from genome assembly GCA_037074765.1 of Mansonella perstans. Classification (NCBI taxonomy): domain Eukaryota; kingdom Metazoa; phylum Nematoda; class Chromadorea; order Rhabditida; family Onchocercidae; genus Mansonella; species Mansonella perstans. Next base: position 119,188 of record JBAMDO010000072.1, read on the forward strand.
ACTAAATTAGACGAATAATATGATAACAACATTTTAAGACTTTAACTTACATTGTTAGCACAATAAATACTCAATCGCAACAGTTGACTGCACAATAAGTTATTCAAAATTCCTGCAATTATTTAAAATTGTATACTTGCAAAAAAATTTACATCATCGTTGCATTCATGCTGAATAAAAAAAGTATTTTAAGAAGTTAAAAAATTTGTTCCCTTTGTGTTTTGTCTTAATGACTTTCATAAGGTGACCTTTCATGCATTAATGAACAACATATACTGGCAAACATGAATTATTATGATGACAATTCATCGTTGATTAGATTTAAAGTGTCAAGCAAAGACAGTCGATTGATTTTAGATAATGCACAAAACTGATAACACTGACTTTTCCTGCCTTTTTCGAAAGACAACTGGCCCTAACGAAAAGTAATGCTTGTGCTTCGCTGAATTCGATTTGGATCACTTTGGTATGAAGCAAACATTTGGTATGAAGGAAGAAATAAGGAGCTGGACGAAGATGGTTCTTTAAAAACTATTTTATTCGAAAAAAGTTCCAAAGTATGATAAACTTGTTCCTCCTATTTTGCGTCATTTGTGCTTTTTCCTTCTAAGTATCACTTAAAATGGCAAGGAATCATTTGCTCAAAAATCAAAATGTATAGTCTTAATGACTAGAAAAAGTGCTTGTTGATTAAACTTGATTATAGAACGGAACAAAGTAAAAAACTCCTGATGAATAACCTCGTGTGCCGTTTCGGGAATTAAAATTCAACAATTGAGTGGTTGTTGAGCCGTTAAAATTTATTATCCTTCATTTTCGAGATTTTATTCAGCTTAAACTGGCTTGACATAATTAAAAAGCACCTGTACAAGGAGTATATCGTTATAATTTTTCTACCAATGATCGAATTAATTTTTAGAGAAAATAAAAAGTAATGAGCAACAGTGTTAAATTTTAAAAAATTCTAAAAAAGCAAATTTTGAATTACTACTTCTCAATAATTTTATATTCATATTTATATTCAATTTTGAATTACTACTTCTCAATAACTTTATATTCACGGGATTTTGAACCATTTATTAATTACTAGCGTTAAAATTAGTCAGTTACTAATCGATTTTTTTTTCAGTTTATAAATTTGTGTCGCATAGATTTTCGATATATTTGTAAAATTTATTCAGTTTACAATCAGTATATAAGACGCAATATTTTTGAAATCGCAAGGAACCCTTGCTCAAAAACCAGAATGTAGTGCTTGTTGATTAGGCTTGATTATTGAATGGAACAAAGCAAAAAACTTCTGTTTAATAAACTTTTGCACTGTTCCGGGAATTAAAATTCAACAGATGAGTGGTTTTTGAGGAGATTAGAATTTATTGTCTCCTTCATTTGCGAAATTCCATTCAGCTTAAAATGGCTTCATTTAATTAAAAAGCACATAAGAAGAGTACATTGTTATAATTTTTCTACTAATGATCGAATTAATTTTTAGAGAAAGTAATATTCTAGTAATGAGGAACAATGTTAAATCTTAAAAAATTCTAAAAAAACAAATTTTGAAATATTATTGGCCAAGAAAATTACTACTTCTCAATAAGTTTATAATCTTAAGATTTCTATCATTTATTTATTAGTAGCATAAAAATTAATCAATTACTAATAGATTATTTCATTTTTTCAGTTTATAAATTTGTGTCGCATAGATTTTCGATATATTTGTAAAATTTATTCAGTTCACAATCAGTATATAAGACGCAATACAACAAACAAAATTTTGAATTTTTTTTTGCGAAATTGGAGCCCTCACAATGAATGGAAGGCTTTTAGAGAAAATAAAATAATTAGCCATACACATAATAATAATAATAAGGATACGGAGCATAAGGAGCGTACGGAAAGTAACCATACGGATACGGGAAGTAACCATACGGGTATGGAAAGCCGAACGGTCCCCAAATAAAATGATGTACAAATGCAGAGGGAGGAGAGGGAGTAGCGGGAGGAGAGGGCATTCGAGCAGGTGCGAATCGCCCAGCAAATGCGTCTAAGAATCTAACAATTATACCAGTAATATTCGTTGGAGCAGCAGTAGTCGGTGCGGGAGGAGCCGGTCTTCCATCGCTCGGCTAAAATTTAAAATAAGCTCTCATTGGAATTTTGAAATTTTAATGAGCAATAGAAAGAAATATGAAACATACCCCGAATCGAATAAGACTATTGCCCGATAGCACATTTAAAGTGAGTTGTGCATCTGTTTCCGCGATTGATAGTATTGTGCTAAATGACAGGTGACATATTAATAGCCAAATTAACTCAACGAATGATGTAATAATAGCAATTTAAGATTTTAACTTACATTGTCAAAGCAATGAAATACTCAGTCGCAACAATTGACTGCATAATAAGTTATCCGAAATTCCTGCAATTATTTAAAATTGTATAATTGTAAGAAAAGTTTACGTCTTCGTTGCATTCATGCTGAATAAAACTAGCACTATGAGAAGTAAAGAAGTTTGTTTCCTTTGTGTTTTGTCCCAACGACTTTCATGAGGTGACTTTTCATGTATTAATGAACAACGTGAATTAGCAAAAATGAGGTGATATGAAGAAAATTCACCGTTGATTAAATTCAAACTGTTAAGGAAGGGAGTCGATTGATTTTTGATAATGCACAAAACTGATACCAGTGACTTTCATTGCCTTTTTTGAAATACAACTGGCCCTAACGTAAAGTAATGTTTGCGTTTCGCTGAATTCGGTTTCCATCACTGGCAAACATTTGGTATGAAGGAAGAAATAAAGAATTGGGCAAAGACGATTCTTTAAAAACTATTTTATTCGAAAAAAGTTCTCAAGTATGATAAACTTGTTCCTCCTATTTTGCGTCATTTGTGCTTTTTTCCTCTAAGTATTACTTAAAATGACAAAGAATCATTTGCTCAAAAATCAGAATGTAAACTCTTAAGAAAGCTTGATTACTGAACGAAGAACAAGGCAAAAAACTCCTGATGAATAATCTCGTGCGCCTTTCCGGGAATTAAAATTCAACAATTGAGCGGTTGTTGAGCAGGTTAGAATTTATTGTCTCCTTCATTTTCGAAGTTTCATTCAGCTTAAAATGGCTTTATTTAATTAAAAAGCATCTGTACAAGAAGTACCTTGTTATAATTTCCTTACTAATGATCAAATTAGTTTTAAGAGAAAGTAATATTCTAGTATGATGAACAATACTGAATTTTAAAAAATTCTAAAAAAGCAAATTTGAAATATTATAAACAACAAGAAAACTATCATTTCTTAATAATTCATTACCGCAATATTTCAGCCATTTCTTAATTATTGGCGTCAATTAAAAATTAACTAAATTGCCTAAAAATTAGCAATTAGAATTAACTAATTGTCAGGCGCCTAATTCAATTTTTTTTTGAATCTTTAACTTACTGATCAATGTGGATACTGCAAAATATGGCAAAACTACGGACTTTGGTGATAGTATTTCGTGTCGCCTTTGATCACATCTTTCAAGGCACCGTGAAAAGCGAATGCGAAACAATTGGAAGCGCGGAAGTAATTATGTGACCAATTTCTTGTTTTCTCATAGCTAATTTTAAGCAAAAGTTTCAACGACAAAAATAGGCTTAGGCAAATTGCAAAGGAAACATATTCGTTGCCTTCTGTGACGATCGACTGCCGCTTTGTCGATATCCTTTGTAAAGAAATTGTCCTTTGTTTGCTTGGAGGAATTTTTGCAGGAAATAAAAAACATAGTAGGATGAGAAAGGGATATAATAGTTAGTGATCGAAGTCGTAGCAGATGAGAATAAAGGACCGTCTAATTAGTGTTTGATTATAAAGAACTGTTTGCACAGGATTTTTTCTATATTTATTTGGAGGGTTAGAGGAGGAATTTTCGTGAGCTTCCCCCGGCCATCATACACTAGAAGTTAGTCCTCATGTCTCTGTGATCATCAAGTATTTTTTCCCATCGCTATGCACAAAGTATCAAAATCCCTCTGTGACATCACTCCCATTGTTAGCTTATATCTTTCTCATTTTTTGCTTACAAAATTTACAAAAAAGTTTACAAATAACTTAATTTTACTCATGAAATTTCATCATTCTGTTTGGAATTTTGATTTTGCTGATCCGACAGAGATGGTAATAATGACAACTTTGACAGCTAATTTTGAAAAACAGTAACAGTTATAAACTATTTGTGAAGTAAAGATGAGAACTGGAATAGCATGACTGACTTGATGGATTAACTTTTTCATTCTCTCTCACACCACATTCATCACAGTTACATCCTGAAGATTGTGCAATTGATCGATTATTTTTTTTCCTTACTATAAAAGTATTAAAAATTTCTAAATTTTGTTCTACTATAATATGTTCTAGCTGTTGAAAAGTCGAGGTATGGAACCGCTGCAATTGACAAATGCAACGCCGCTGTGATTAACCATCTAATTCCCCTTTTTTACTATCCATGGGTAGTGTTTGGAAAAACAATAGGAAAATTGCTACAATAGCATCTGAGATAATGAAAAGTGTCATTCTTTAATCAACAAAAGCAATCTACTGATTGGCTGCTTAATGACAATTTAATTCTTTCAAATTCTCTTCTTTTTCATTTTAATAACAGAAATAATTGTATGCGTCAATCAAGCAAAGTTAACGACTAACAATATTTCCCAATCTTATTGGCAAGTACTTAACTCGATTTTGAATTTTAAGCTCGAAAAATTTAAGCATTGAATTTCGTTTACATGAAATCATATGCAATATAATGCCATTCTATGTTTTATCTTTCAGTGCTACCAATGTCTATATAAAACAGTCTTCTTCCATCTTTTTAATATACAGCTAATTGTAAATATTCGTACTAAATTCTATTTTATAAATTTCGCTTACTATTGCAAAGAAAGAAGTTCAAGCATGCAAAAATTAATTTTTAAAAATATGGGTCAAATTAGATTAAATTATCAAACGACAATTAAAAATCTTTGAAAAGTCTTCCAAACCACCTCAAGAACTTCATTTTAAATTTCGTGTGCAGGGATCTGCTGTGTTAGGGATAGATAATATTTAATCTGAAATAGAACCCTTGCACAATAAAATTCAGAATGATAGAGTTGAAGCGAAATTTTTTTGTGTGGTATGGATGTCCAGGTCTTTTTTCAGCTACAAAATTGATTTATCGCGATCAAATCTAAATTTGACTGTTAAAATTAAGATTTCCAGATTTCTCTTGAAAACATATTTTGCATTTGAATATGGAGAGAAGCGTTTCAGAAATATTTAAAATGAAGCAGATGAGTAAATTATTGTTTCATATGTCAACTATTTCATTTCATCGCTCCGATTTCATATCGTTTTCAACATCCGATAAAGTTCATTTTCAAAAAAAAAGTGTTTTTCATCTCATTCAAGTTACACTTCAATACTTTTATTTGTTAATTGAATTTCTGCGTCGATTCAACTTCTCATAGTTGCTTTGAAAAATATGTTGAACAAAGCTCAAATGAAATGGTACCATAACTGATCACAGAAATAGTCCCGCAAACAAGTGCAATTAATTTCTTTTAATCAAACTTTATTTCGATGTGCTCGTATGTTTTCTCAAATGTTCACAATAATTAATCTTCAAACTGTTGATTGTGTAACGTCAACGGTTTTTTTCTCAGTTTTAATCGCTTGCAGTATACAGTGAATCATATCAACTTTTACCTTCATCAGTCATCAGTAATAATGAAGATAGAAGGAAAATATGAAAGAAATTTGGTAAATTGAGAGGAAAAGAAATTTTTGTGAACTTCATATTGGGAACTTTTTATAAATATTTCAAATAATCTTACTAATGATTAATTATTTATTTAACGGAAACACACTGAACAAACCATAATTTATTTCATTTTTCATCTCATTGATCGTATTGTGATGAAATGCATGAAAAGGAATAGTAGCATTTATTAGAAGGTATTGAAGTTTACGCGAATAACTGAAGCCTATTTAAAGCGAATCTGATTTCAGCATTTCATCGGAAAGCTATTCCATTCCATTGTACAATTGCTTATACGTCGAATTTCAACGAAGTGAAGGTGAAAGAATTCTTTGCAATTTTTTCATTTTTTCTTTTCGAATTTTTAAATGGCTTTTTTCTCTATTTCAACCTTATTCTACAAACAAGTACATTTACAAGAAGTACATTTTTCTAATTTCCCTACCAATGACCAATTTTTTCATTCATTGATTGAATTAATTTTTAGAGAAAGTATCATTCTATGCCAGACGGAGTATGATCAGTACCTATTGGCTACACAAAGTAAACAAAAATGACCGTTCATAAGACATATGTAATTCGCAATATTATTCTGCTTCAACAGAAATTATTTAATAAATTTATCAAATTTCAAAGAATTTCAAGAACAAAAACATAGAAATACTGTGCAATTACTTTCTAATCACATTTCTATTACAATATTTTAACTATTTAGTAAGTAACTGACAATAAAACTAGCTAGTTACCAACAGATTAATTTTTTGCAGTTTGAAAATTATTAATCAGCACGGATACTGAAAAATTTGACAGAATTACAGCATGTCGCATAGTTTTTCGACATGCTTGCATTCTGTTTCATAGCTTGCTTATAAGATACGAGACAATGTCAAACAAAATCTCGCATTTTTTTGCAAATGTAGAGTCTGTATAATGATAGGAAGATTTTTAGAGAAAATAAAATAATTAGCCACGATAATAATCACGATAATAATAGTAGGGAGAAAAATAACCACGAGGAAAGTACGGTAGGAGATAGTAATAACTATTGTAGTACCGACTGTACCTTTCGTACCAATTATACATTTCTAACCTCTGGTGTTGACGACCGCCAAAATACTCGCGTGTAGAGGAAGAAGGAGGAGGAGGGGAAGTTGACCGGGGTTTCCCAAGCACCACATCAAACAGGAAATCTACACCAGCACCAATTAGAGAATTCCAAGTAACATTCTGCTGACTTTTTGAGCGTGCAGTATCTTTCGTGCGATTATGAACACTGGGACTCGGTGCTCCATTACCGTTATTGTTTAACGACTAAAATTTAAAGTTAGCTCTTACTGAGAAATTTAACACTTGAATGAGCACTAATAAGGAATATGAAACATACGTTGTTGCCTGCTCTGTTACCGTTGAACGAAAGCAGATTTAAAGTGAGCAGCTGTGCATTTGTTTCAGCGATTGATAATACTGTGCTAAATGAAAAGCGATACATTAACAAGCAACTAAATTCGACGAATAATATGATAACAACATTTTAAGACTTTAACTTACATTGTTAAAGCAATGACTGCATAATACTTAGTTACAACAATTGACTGCATAATAAGTTTTCCGAAATTCCTGCAACTGTATAAATTTGTACAATTGTAAAAAGGTTCACATATTCGTTGCATTCCTGTTAAATAAAACTACTTCTGTGAGAATTCACAGTAAAGAAATTCGTTGTTTTTGTGTTCTGTACTAACCAATTTCAGGAAGTCACTTTTTAACGTTTTCACGCAATGGACAACGTGAATTGGCAAAAATGAGTTATTATGAAAATAATTCTAAAATTCGTCAGGATAAAACTTAAAAATGAGTTTTTTTTTAACCGTTGACTAAATTCGAAGTGTTAAGCGAAGAGAGCCAATTGATTTTAGATTATGCACAAAACTGATAGCACCAGATTTCGATGTCTTTTAACAAAAGCAACTGGCCCTATAGAAAAGTCAAGCTTGCATTTCGCCGAAATCGGCTATAGCTCTCAAATGGTTTTCATTCGGAAACGTCATTTTTCAAGACATCGGGAAAAGCGAATGCGGAACAATTGGAAGCAAGAAAGCAATTATGTGACCAATTTTTTGTTTTTGCATAGCTAATTTTAAACAAAGGTTTCAATAACAAAAATAGGTTCAGGCAAATTGCAAAGGAAACATATTCGTTCTTCCCAGAAAACAAACGTTCTACTATGGATACACAAAATTGACAAAGTACAGTAATTAAGCTGGTTAATTATAATGTTTTCCACTATCACATGTAGAATCATACCGTAACCACAACAAGATTGTTGCTCTACGATCCGACTTTTTGCGATAGGACGGACAAATATAAAATCGATTGCTTTCATTGAGCTTACTTGATTTCAGAAATACTAATAACGGAGCAATTGGACAGGTTTTACAATAGGACATGATGAAGCAACAAAGCAGTTGAGGCAAATTAGTTTTGATTAAACGACAAATTATTGGGAAGTTTCTGTTTTGATTCTCGAAAAAAACAAAATGTAAATAGTATATGAAATGAATTAAACAGATGGTGAGATTTTAAGATCAGGTTTTTGTTTTCCGGAAAAAGCAAAAGACGGATGGATGCACCAAAAAGCCTTAGAATACACACAGTTCAAGAAATTGTTGTGATACAATGCAAATCGCAGAAAGAAATGTTCCAATTGTTCCACTTTAAAAAAAAATTTTACAATTTTATTCGAAAAAAGTTTTCACTATGATAAACTTGTTTTCCTTATTCTGAGTCATATGTGCTTTTTTCCTCTAGCGATCACTTTCGATGGCTAACAAAATTTTGAAATGGCAAGGAGCCCTTGCTCATAAACCAGAATGTAAACTCTTAATGACTAGAAAAAGTGCTTGTTGATTAGGCTTGATTATTGAATCTAATAAGGCAAAAAACTTCTGCTTAATAATCTCGTGTGCTGTTCCGGGAATTAAAATTCAACAAATGAGTGGTTTTTGAGGAGATTAGAATTTATTGTCTACTTCATTCTCGAATTTTTATTCGCTTAAAATGGTTTCATTTAATTAAAACACATCTCTACAAGAAGTACACTGTTATGATTTCCCTATCAGTGATCGAATTTATTTTTAAACGAGGTAATACAATAGTAGAAAAATTTTTGGAGATAATAAAATAATTAGCCACGATAATATAAAAATGATAGCGCGGAAAGTACGGTTCATGTCCATTATAGTAGGATATCTATCGTAGTACGGATACAGACCATATTATAATAGGGATAATATCCCTATGAATAGGGAAATACTAGTCTACATCAAATACGCTTCCTGCAAGAAAACTCAGACTAGTACCAATTAGAGAATCCCAAAAGGTAACATTCGGCTGACTTTCTGGATGTGCACCAAATCCTGGGCGTATTGAAAACGATCCGCGCTTCAATGATTAAAATTCAAAATAAGCTCTCATTGGGAACTTTGAGACTTAAATGAGCACTAATTAGAGATATAAAACAGACGTTGTTGTACGAGAATAGATTTAAATTGATTAATAGTTGTGCATCTGTTTTAGCGATTGATAATAATGTGTTAAATGAGAAGCGACACATTAATAGACAATTAAATTCGACAAATAATATGATAACAACATTTTAAGACTTTAACTTACATTGTTAATGCAATAAAATACTTAATTGCAACAACTCGCAGCATTTAATGTTATCAAAAATTCCTGCAATTATATAAAATTGTATAATTGTAAAAAATTTTACATATTTGTTGCATTACTATTGAATAAAACTACTTCTATGAGAATTCACAGTAAAGAAATTTGTTTCCTTTGTGTTTTGTCTTAATAACTTTCAGGAGGTGACTTTTTATGCATTAATGAACAACGTATACTGGCAAACATGAATTATTATGATGATAATTCATCGTTGATTAGATTTAAAGTATCAAGCAAACACGGTCGATTGATTTTAGATAATGCACAAAACTGATAGCACTGACTTTTCCTGCCTTTTTCGAAAGACAACTGGCCCTAACGAAAAGTAATGCTTGTGCTTCGCTGAATTCGATTTGGATCACTTTGGTATGAAGCAAACATTTGGTATGAAGGAAGAAATAAGGACTGGACGAAGATGGTTCTTTAAAAACTATTTTATTCGAAAAAAATTCCCTACTATGATAAACTTGTTCCTCCCATTCTGCGTCATATGTACTTTTTTCCTCTAAGTATATCACTTTTGATGGCTAACAAAATTTTGAAATGGCAAGGAATCATTGCTCAAAAATCAAACTCTTATGACTAGAAAAAGTGCTTGTTGATTAAGCTTGATTATTGAGTGGGAGAAGGCAAAAACTTCTGGTGAATAACCTCTTGCGCTGTTTCGGGAATTATAATTCAACAATTGAGTGGTTGTTGAGCAGGTTAGAATTTATTGTCTCCTTCATTTTCGAAGTTTCATTCAGTTTAAAATAGCTTCATTTAACTAAAAAGCACCCGTACAAGAAGTACCTTGTTAGAATTTCTTATTACTGGTAGTAAGAATTGCACCTGTCCAAGAGGTAATACTTATGTTGGAATTAATTTTAGGGAAAGTAATATTCTAATATAGTGAACAACAGTTTAAAAAATTCCAAAAAAGCAAATTTTAAAGTATTACATGCCAAAAAAATTACTACTTTTCAACCACTTTGTTATCGCATTATTTCAATTATTTATCATAATAATTTGTCATAAAAGAATCTTTCGCTTAGTTCTTGTATTTACTGGAAATGTAGTCATCATTCAGTTTTTTCCGATTTCAACTGAGGACAGAAAAAGACAATTAACCTCTAAATACTTCCCTTCAGGATACAATTGCTTGTATGTCAGTGATTTCAAAAAGGAGAATAATTCATGCAATTTTTTCATTTCTTCTTTTCTCTTCGAATTTTCAAATGGCTTTTTTCTGTATTTCAGCCTTTTTTTACAAACAAGTACATCTACAAGAAGAACATTTCTCTGATCGCCCTACCAATGACCAATTTTTTCATCCACTGATTGAATTGTCAAATTATTTTTTAGAGAAAGTACTATTCTATGAAAAACTGTCCAATGCCATATTGGCTACACAAAGTAAACAAGAATAACCGTTCATAAGGCATATATTCGCAATATTATTCTGCTTCAATAGAAGCTATTTAACAAGTTTAGCCTTTCCGGTATCAAATTTCAAAGAATTCCAAGAATAAAAACATAGAAATGCTGTACAATTACTTTTTAATTACATTGCTATTGCAATATTTTAACCATCAAGTGGGTAACTGACAATAAAACTAACCAGTTAACAACAGATCCATTTTTTTGCAGTTTGAAAATTACTAGTCAGCACGGATACTGAAAAATATGACAGAATTACGGCATGTCCCATAGTTTTTCGACATGCTTGCAAAATTTATTCAGTTTACATTCTGTTTCATAATTTGCTTATAAGACACAAGATAATGCCAAGCAATATTTTCCATTTTTTTTGCAAATTTAGAATCCGAACAATGGTCGCAAGGTTTTTAGAGAAAATAAAACAATTAGCTACGATAATAATAATAATAATAATAATGAGGGTACGGTCTGCATCACCATCATCACCATAGTACGGTATCCACCGCAGTACGATTTGTATCCACCGTGATATGTTTATATCCGTAGCTACTGCAGTACGGATAATGCCATCATATCCTTGTAAATAGGGATTTGGGAAGCTTGTGCCAAATAAGTTACCTGCAAGAAAACCCAAACCAGCATCAATTAGACAAGGGAACATCCAATTGACTTCTAGGAATTGCACCAAATCCTGGGCGTATCAAAAATGGTCCGCTGTTCAACGACTAAAAAATTTAAAATAAGCTCTCACTAGGTACTTTCATATCCAAGTGAGCACTAATAAGAGATATGAAACATAGGTTTTGGTCTGCAGTGTTACTGCCGAACGAGAAAAAATTAAAGGTGAGCGGTAGTTCCAGATTGCGGAGGGTTTATTATCGGGGTGATGGCCGCAACTTATGCTACCGATTGGAGCGAATACCGATCAATGATGATTGGTATAATATGGAGGAATTTTGGCTTCGTAGCATATCGACGTTGTTGTTTTTTTTTCTATCTGCAAATTTCATAAATAGGTATAATATTACGTGCTACTTATCTCAATGAAGAATGTAATGTGAGAGACCTATTCATTGGCGTTTTTTGTAATTATTGGAAAAAGCGAAGTTGAAAAGGTCTTAGAGGTTAAAATGAAAGATAGTGAACAACAAGCAATGTTCAACCAATCTGTGAAAGCAGTGAAAGATTTAGTGAAATCTTTTTATTTATAAGTAAATTAATATATAATCCATTGCTTACAGTGATCATGAGGAAACTAATCACGATTGTAAATGACATTACACGTTCAATGAGTGCGCTCTCTGCCTGAAAGTTGGCAATTACAACAAAGCCACTATTTTTATGCTTTAAAGGCTGAAAGAGATGTAATATTTGTAATTCTCACTTTGATTATAATTATGGCAGCATTCTTATCTCAAGCTTAATGATGATAGTGCAAAAAAAGAAACCTGCAATTGTAATCATGCATACATTTGATGCAACAAGTAGAAGCATTATAATAATGTAATACAACACGGAGCAAAACTGCTCTACGTTTACGCTGAAGCAACCATACCGAAAATTAGCCTTATCACTAGAAAAGCATATGGTGATGCATACATTGTCATGAACTTTAAACATCTAAAAGATGATATAAATTATGCTTTGCCGATTGCTGAAATGGCTTTGATGGGCCCTAATGAATACACCAAAGATCAAGAATACAATAAACATCAAAGGAATACTTGTATCCAGCTTAATGCGCATTAGAGATATTCTGCAATTTTCTGTTGATGTACAGGAATATATCACTATCATGAACAATACCGCAATGTATATCTTTGTCATCCCAGTTATTCCTTTTATCATCCAAGTAGCGCGATACTGGAGCGTTCTAAATGCAATAAAATTTGGTCATGAAGTTAGTGGGAATTCTAACTATACAGGATGTGAGGTTTATTGAAGACTTACTCTGGTAATCATAGGTGGAATTAAGAGAATAGCCAAGATTCTTTGTTAGACTTAGTTAAAGTTCAAAAAGAGTCATACAAGTCATTTAAATCATTTACTCCTGTTATTTTTTGATAATGAAGGACTGAATTACCGCACACCAAAGGTGCTCGAAATCAAAAAATTTTTAGAAATTTCACTAAAGCGAAAAAAGACAAAAAGCCCAAGGTAGCTAGCTATTCCACTATTTTAAAATCTGACGTTGGATGATGTCTTAAACGATGAAAAGTGTGCATGTGATCAGTATAGACTGTATTAAACAAAAAGTAACAGATTAATATGCAACTAAATTCGACAAATGATATAATAACAGTGCTTTAAAACTTTGACTTACATTTGAATTGCAACAATTAAAATAATTAAAACAATACAATATTCAATCATAACAACTGACAGCATAATAAGTAATCTTAAATTCCTGTAAGTTGCATTCCTGTTGAATAAAACTACTTCTGTAAGAATTTGCAGTGACAATTTCGTTGTTTTTGTGTTTTGTATTAACCAATTTCAGGAAGTGACTTTTTCACTTTTTCACATAATAGACAACGTGAATTGACAGAAATGAGTTATTATGATAATAATTCTAAAATTCGTCAGGATAAAACTCAAAAATGAGTTTTTTTTAACCGTTGACTAAATTCGAAGTGTTAAGCGAAGAGAGCCGATTGATTCTATAACAGCATCAGATTTTTTTTTAAAATTTTGCTGACTTTTTTGAAAAGCAACTGGCCCTATAGAAAAGTCAAATTTGCGTTTCGCCGATTTCGGCTATAGCTCTCAAATGGTTCTCAATCGGAAACGTCGTTTTTCAAGACATCGAGAAAAGCGAATGCGGAACAATTGGAAGCAAGAAAGCAATTATGTGACCAATTTTTTGTTTTTGCATAGCTAATTTTAAACAAACGTTTCAACAACAAAAATAGGCTTAGGCAAATTGCAAAGGAAACATATTCGTTCTTCCCAGAAAACAAACGCTCTGCAATGGATACACAAAATTGACAAAGTACAGTAATTAAGCTGGTTAATATAATGTTTCCACTATTATATGCAGAATCATACCTTAATCACAACAAGATTGTTGCTATACGATCCGACTTTTTGCGATAAACCCTACTTCTCTCTTTTTTCTGTGTTCTGTGCTTTTCTATGCTTCAGTTAAGATGGACAAATATAAAATCAATTGCTTTCATTGAGCTTACTTGATTTCAGAAATACTAATAACGGAGCAATTGGACACGTTTTACAATAGGACATGATGAAGCAACAAAGCAATTGAGGCTTGGAAGTTTCTGTTTTGATTTTCGAACAAAACAAATGCAAATACTCTTTGAAATGAATTAAACAGATGATAAAATTTTAAGATTAGGTTTTTGTTTTCTGGAAAAAGCAAAAGGGTGGACGAATGGATGCACCAAAAAGCCCTTGAATACACACAGTTCAAAAAATTGTTGTGATACAATGCAAATCGCAAAAAGAAATGTTTCAATTATTCCGCTTTAAAAAAAAATTTTACAATTTTATTCGAAAAAAGTTTCCACTATGATAAACTTGTTTTCCCTATTCCGCGTCATATATGCTTTTTTCTTCTTACTATCACTTTCGTTGCTAACAAAATTTTGAAATGGCAAGGACCCTTGCTCTTGCATTGTTCCGGGAATTAAAATTCAACAAATGAGTGGTTTTTGAGGAGATTAGGATTTATTGTCTCCTTCATTTGCGAAGTTCCATTCAGCTTAAAATGGCTTCATTTAATTAAAAAGCACCTGTAAGAAGAGTACATTGTTATAATTTTTCTACTAATGATCGAATTAATTTTTAGAGAAAGTAATATTCTAGTAATGAGGAACAATGTTAAATCTTAAAAAATTCTAAAAAAACAAATTTTGAAATATTATTGGCCAAGAAAATTACTACTTCTCAATAAGTTTATAATCTTAAGATTTCTATCATTTATTTATTAGTAGCATAAAAATTAATCAATTACTAATAGATTATTTCATTTTTTCAGTTTATAAATTTGTGTCGCATAGATTTTCGATATATTTGTAAAATTTATTCAGTTCACAATCATTATATAAGACGCAATACAACAAACAAAATTTTGAATTTTTTTTTGCGAAATTGGAGCCCTCACAATGAATGAAAGACTTTTAGAGAAAACAAAACAATTAGCCATACACATAATAATAATAAGGATACGGAGCATATGGAGCATACGGAGCATACGGAGCATACGGAGCGTACGGAGCGTACGGAAAGTAAGACTGTGCGTATGGTCCATAATATCCATAATTAAAGAAGTCATGCCAAAAGAAGTGATGTATAAATGAGGCAGGAGAGGGAGTAGTGGTAGCAGGGGAAGGAGAGGGCATTGAAGGAGCTGACGTTCTCCCTAAAAACAAGTCAAGTATTCTACCAAATAAACCAGTAATATTCGTTGAACCGGCACCAGCTGATCTTCCACTGCTCGGCTAAAATTTAAAATAAACTCTCATTGGGAACTTTGAAATAACAATAAGTACTAGTAAGAGATATGAAACATACGCCGAATCCAAAGAGACTATTGTCCGATAGCAGATTTAAAGTGAACTGTGCATCTGTTTCAGCGATTGATAATACTATGCTAAATGAGAAGTGACACATTAATAGGCAAATTAATTCAACAAATAATGTGATAATAGCAATTTAAGATTTTAACTTACATTGTTAAAGCAATGAAATACTCAATCGCAACAATTGACTGCATAATAAGTTATCCAAAATTCCTGCAATTATTTAAAATTGTATAATTGTAAAAAAAGTTTACGTCTTCGTTGCATTCATGCTGAATAAAACTAGTATTGTGAGAAGTAAAGAAATTTGTTTCCTTTGTGTTTTGTCCTAATGACTTTCATGAGGTGACTTTTTCACGCATTAATGAACAATGTGAACTGGCAAAAATGAGTTATTATGAAGATAATTCATCGTTAATTAGGTTCAAAGTGTCAAGCGAAGAGAGTCGATTGATTTTAGATAATACACAAAACTGATAGCAGTGAATTTCGCTGCCTTTTTCAAAAGACAACTGGCCTTAACGAAAAGTAATGTTTACGTTTCGCTGAATTCGGTTATGGATCACTGGCAAACATTTGATATGAAGGACGAAATAAAGAGTTGGGCGAAGATGGTTCTTTAAAAACTACAATTTTATTCGAAAAAAGTTTCCTACTATGATAAACTTGTTCCTCCTATTCTGCATCATATATGCTTTTTTCCTCTAAGCATCACTTTCGATGGCTAACAAAATTTTGAAATGGCAAGGAATCATCGTTCGAAAATCAGAATATAAACTCTTAAATGACTAGAAAAAGTGCTTGTTGTTTAAACTTGATTATTGAGTGGAACAAGGCAAAAACTTCTGGTGAATAATCTCTTGCACTGTTCCGCGAATTAAAATTCAATAATTTAATGGTTGTTGAGCAGGTTAGAATTTATTGTCCCCTTCATTTTCGAAGTTTCATCCAGCTTAAAATGGCTTTATTTAATTAAAAAGCATCTGTTCAAGAAGTACCTTGTTATTATTTTTTACTAATGAACAAATTGGCTTTAAGAGAAAGCAATATTTTAGTATGATGAACAGTATTGAATTTTAGAAAATTCTTAAAAAGCAAATTTGAAATATTGTGAACGCGAAGAAAACTATTACTTCTTAATTAGCTTATTATCGGAGTTTTTCAGTCATTTCTTAATTATTGGCGTTAATTAAAAGTTAATTGAATTGTCAATTGTCAGGAGACTAATTCAATTTTCTTAAAACTTTAACTTACTGATCAATGTGGATACTGCAAAATATGGCAGAACTAAGGACTTTAGTGACAATAATTTGTGTCGGCTTTGGAAACAATAATTTGTATTGCGTATATTTTCGACGTGATTTCAAAATTCATTCAGTTCATAGGACAGAAGCAAACAAAATTTTTTAATTGTCTTGAAAATATAAAATTCGCCCATGATCCAACGGCAATTTAAGAAAGCAAAACAGTTAACTTCGTTATAATAATAGTAGTACTGATAGGGAAAGTTACTATAGTAAGGGCGCCGTTTGTGGTACTAGTGGTGTCCAATATTGTGCGGCCGTAACAAGCAGTTCTTGAGCATTCAAGTAGTAAGAATAATCTCCATAATAAGCTCATATAAGTAGTTCCTACTGCATATCTAAGCCGTAAGCCACTTCTTCCATATACGTTGCGGAAAAATAAACCCCAATAAAAGCACCAATCGCAGCAATACATCAGGTAGTTAGAAGAATCCGTCTAGGCTGATTAGGTTGACCTGCTCCTGGTCTACATCCATTAGGTTCTATTATTGTATTACCATTGCGATTGAATGATTGAAATTTAAAATAGTTCTTGCCAAAAAACTTGATGGTCAAATCAATCACTTATGATACATGATGCATCGTAAATGAGACGCGATCCCTGCAGTATTGCTATTGAACATTTAGATCTCTTGCTTGTACATGTGTTTGAGTCCTTGATAATATGCGATAAACGACAAGGAATACATTAATAGATGTGTCATAAATATTTTAATTTATATTATTGTCAAAGCAAACAAATATTTAGTGGCAACAAATGACAGCATAACAAGTAATCTGAAATTCCTGGAAATGTGTACAAATATCGTTTTATTACAACAAGATTCACATCTTTGCTGCATTAATGTTGAATATAAAGCGTTGTGTTATGTCAGAAGATAAGCGTGCTAATTAACCGATTGATGATCCTAATGCTATTAATAATCTTAAAGAGCTATTTTGTCAGGATCTCAAATAACCTCGAGTTGTAAAATTTGCTATTAAGTAGAAAAAAAATTCAGCTTCAAGAAGATCACCAAGTTGAAAATGACTACAAATATGACTTCATAATTCATTTATAATAGCCGACTGTTGACTTAAAGCTCTTGTTTCATAAACAGCTTAAGAGAATGTCAAATCAATATCGTGATGGGACAATATACCAATTATAGATTCGTTGTGCATCTAAAATAGAAATGAAGAATCCGAAAATTTATTAAATTTCGCAGAGCAGTAATTTCTGTATTCGAAGACATATGATTTGTTTGGTGGATTAAGCAGATTTTTGTTTTCCGGAAAGAATAGGATGTGCGTCAAAATAAAAATATCTGGACGTAACGCTTTACGAGATATTCCATAATGGAAGAACAACACACCAGGTTAGTAGAATTTCTCGTGTAGAATATTTAAGAGAAAGAAGAAATAATAGTATTTTGCAGCACCAATTGAAATGAAAATTAGGAGAAGACAGTCACTTCCTCGATCACTATCTCCTTCATTTTCGAAGTTTCATCCAGCTTAAAATGGCTTCACCTAATTAAAAAGCATTTCTGCAAGAAATACTACTTATATTGAAATTAATTTTAGATGAAGTAATATTCTAGTATGCTGAACAACAGTCTAAAAAATTCCGCAAAAGCAAATTTTGAAATATAATTGGCCAAGAAAATTACTACTTTTCAATAATTTTATAATCGAATATTTCAGTCATTTGTCCAAATGATTTACAATAAAATAATCCTTTCGCTCAGTTTTTTGTAATTACTGTAACAATTCCGGAAGTGTGATCATCATTCAGTTTATTTTGATTTCAGTGAGAACAGAAAAGACAATTAACCGCTAAATACTTCCCTTCAGGATACAATTGCTTGTATGTCAGTGATTTCAAAAAGGAGAATAATTCATGCAATTTTTTCATTTCTTCTTTTCTCTTCGAATTTTCAAATGACTTTTTTCTCTATTTCAGCCTCTTTTTAGAAACAAGTACATCTACAAGAAACACATTTCTCTAATCTCCCTATCAATGACCAATTTTTTCATGCATTGATTGAATTGTCAATTAAATTATTTTTTAAAGAAAGCATCATTCTATGTTAGATGGAGTATGACCAGCACCTATTGGCTACATAAAGTAAAACAAGAATGATCGTTCATAAGGCATATATTCGCAATATTATTTTGTTTCAATAGAAACTATTTAACAAGTTCAGCCTTTCTGGTACCAAACTTTAAAGAATTCCAAGATTACAAGCGTAGAAATATTATACAATTACTTTTTAATTACATTGCTATTACAATATTTTAACCATCTAGACAATAAAACTAGCTAATTACCAATACATTCGTTTTTTTGGAGTTTGCAAATTGGATACTGCAAAACATCATAGAGTTGCGGAATTTCGCATGGTTTTTCATGCTTGCAAAATTTATTCAATTCAAATTACGTTTCATAACTTGCTTATAAGACACAAGATAATGCCGAATAATATTTAGCTATTTTTTGCAAATTTAGAATCCTTACAATGATAGTAAGATTTTTAAAGAAAATAAAACAATTAACCATAAAAATAATAATAAGGATAGTACGGGTATCCACCATAGTACGGGTATCCACCGTAGTACGGGTATCTGTAGGGCAGATAACCATAATATGGTCGCCAAAATGGACTTGAGAAGCCTAAACCAAATGCGCTCCCTGCAAGAAAACCCAAACCAGCAGCAAATAGAAACCGATCTCCTCGTCCACCATTTCCTTGAGGTAGAGCAGGCATTGGCGGTAATTGTGCAGGATTTGGCTAAAATTTTAAATAAGCTCTCACTGAAAATTTTGACGATTAAATGAGCTCTAATAAGCGATATAAAACATACGTTCTGGAATACATTACGGTTGTTCGAGCGATAATTCACATTGATAAACTGTGCATCCGTTTCAGCGATTGATAATACTGTGCTAAATGAGAAGTAAAACATTAATAGGCAACTAAATTTGATGAATAACATAATGAAACGTTTTAAGACTTTAACTTACATTGTTAAAGCAATGAAATATTCAATCACAACAACTGACTGCATAATAAATAATTCCTGTAATTATATGAATTAGCAATGTGGTAAAAAAATGATAATACCGTGCTAAATGAGAAGTGTTAAGCGAGGAGAGCCGATTAATTTTAGATAAAGCATACAACTGATAGCATCGAATTTCGCTATTCCATTTGATCCTCATTCGGATGTCATCTTTCAAGGCGTCAAGAAAATCGAATGCGGAATGATTGAAAGCAATAAAGTGAGAAACTAATTGTGTGACCAATTCTCTGTTTTTGTACTTTTTTTTTTAAAGTTTCAACGACAAAAATAGACTAAAGCAAATGAGCAAACACAGGAAACAATATTTTTTCTTTCCAGAAAACAATCCTGCTATCACGGATCCATAAAAGACACTAATGACAGTAATGCTCCTCTATTAGATGTAGAATCTTGTTCAACGTAATCACCACTTCACCGTATTCACCACAAGATTTTTGTTTTTCGACTCGATTTTCTGCGTCAAATCTAGTTCTCTCTTTCGTTTTCTCTGTAATTTTATAAATATGTGGTGATTACGGTGGACAAAATTCCAGATATAATAGGAGATGAAACAGACATTCCTTTCTATTGTTGCTGCCATCGTAATAATTGGTTCTTACGCTAATTTCATCTCATTTTTACCGATGACACTTGGCAACATGGAATTATGTTTACTAGGATGGCCACTTCTGCTACATCTGTCAGCATCCCAAGAAATTTTTTCGTCAAATGACATTAAGGTAATTAAATAAATGCACTCTGCTTGAGATAGTTGAAAAGTCGTGTGGGTTTCAGTTGTATTACATAATTCAAAACAGGTATTGCGTAGTGGAAATATTTTCGGCGACCGTAAACATAAAGTTTAGGAATGTCTTTGAAAATAAACTAGATAAGCGATTCTGCGATATTGAGAAAAAGACAGTTTAAGGAGAATAGGAGTTATTGAGCGAATATTCATTATCAATATTAATGATTATTTCTCAGATTTTATCATGAAGATGCATCTTCTCATTAATTTAAACTGAAAAAATATTTGTTGAATAATTTCGGTTTTTTCCTGTCTCTAATGAACCGTATTCCGGATACATCAATTTCTTTTGCACTCGAAATTT
Organism: Mansonella perstans; assembly: GCA_037074765.1. NCBI lineage: Eukaryota > Metazoa > Nematoda > Chromadorea > Rhabditida > Onchocercidae > Mansonella > Mansonella perstans. The sequence goes on from JBAMDO010000072.1 coordinate 140,117, forward strand.
TTGCGGTCAAAATAAAAGGCGCTCCGGAGAGCAAGAAGTAATATAATTAGGTCAGTAACTTTTTTCCCTAAATTTAAACATGTTTTTGGAATTTTTGACGAAATGGCTTCAGTGAAATTCCTTTTGCTACCTTTTTTGCCAATTATTTGCATTTAAATTCTGAAATAATATGTGAAATGTGCAATCCACAATCTATAACCGTTGTTGATACGATGCACTTTCTAATTAACTTTCATCTTTGTCGAAAATTCTTTGAAAACAATTCATAGCATTGGTGTAATTGGCCTCGTAACAGATGCGTTAGGGTCATTTATCAAATTCAAAACAAAAATTTCACAGAATACAAACAACACGGTTAAGTTACTTCAATTTGGAGCTTGCATCCTTCCTATTAACCTTACAGCACCGGGCAAGCGTCAGACTCAGTTTTGCTCATTGTTGGAAAAAAAAATATTTCTGTGAACATCTACTGTAAATTAAAAATCTATTCAATATAAAATAGTATATGAGCTTAAAAAAGCGTATCTGGAATTAAAATTTGCACTAAATCACGCTACAACTCCGGCCTCTGGTAAGAACTTGGACTACAACCACTAAGACCAAGATAGCAAGCAAAAAACTTAATATTGCATGTGCAAAACAGATGAAGCTGCATGGCCACATCAACCGACAAGTAAAATCTACCGTTATTTCTATATGGTGGAGTGGGATATTCCAAATCTGCCTGGTTACGTTACAATCAAATTTCTTGTTCTAAACTGGTACTAAATTTGATGCTAAATCTCGCATTCTGAACCGCTGTAAACTTTAATTCTTTCGAATTTAAAAGGAAATGTACTGATTACAACATAATTTAGGACTAATTAACTGCTCCACTCCCAGACGAAGATGTTAAATATTTGGCCGGATTTGACTTTGATACACAAGAAATTTTTCATTTTTTAAATAAGTTATTATGTTTTCCGAAGGCACTCATTTATTAGGAAGTTTTAAAAGCTGAAATACTCTGACAATACGAGTTATATAGATTAAAAATGCTGAATAATGCTATGGTATAGACAACAAAAGTAGAATCGGTTATCCAAGAATGGCTCGAAACGACCATTGTAAAAAAAGAATCTAATTGCTGACCAGGTATTAGATAATTTATGCGATCAAAGTGCTGCGAAGTCACTATTTGTATTCTCCACCATTTTCCAAAATTACCTCACTGTTTAAAGGCTGAAGTGTGGGAAATTAAAAAATACGTATGGAATTTCAATCGGTATCTTTGACTTAAATCCCTCGTTAACATATTATTAAGTAATAAGTGACTAAATAAAAACCGAAATGAATCAAAAATTATTAGCTTATTGTGGGACTATTCGAATTTTAGAAATTTTAGAGATCGCAACAATTTGATAGATTTGTAGAACAAAAAATTGCTACAACTCATGTAATGAAAAACAAAGCATTAATTTTAATTTTAGGAAGAATTGTTTAAGACTATTACCGATTCTTGAACAAAATTATTTACGAAGGATCAATCAAATTTGTACAGTTTAACGAAAAAAATTTTGCTTTCTGGAATGTGATGACAATATACGTACGCAAACTAACGAAGCACATAGCACAAAGAAAAACTTTCTAACTGTTCAGCGACTTCCTGACAACGAAAAACATTTGATGAATAAGGCGAAAATAGACAAAGGTTCCTTACAAACTATGATTTTAATCGAAAAAACGTACAAAAAATTCATAACTAGGATAAACTTGTTTTTTCTCCTTTCCGTCACTACACTATTTTCCTTTAATCTTTTCTTCTTTAATTACTGCATTTTTTTCTCCAATCTTTCGTCATTGCCCTAATTTTCCTCTATTTTTCACTGCAACTTGAATTTCCAAATGACATAGGAAAACTAGTCAAATATGAACTCTTATTCATTAGCAAAACTGCGACGACGTATGCGTTTTTTTCAGAGGTTAATGGCAACTCAAGGCTTTAAGTGATGACCGAAGAGTGCCGATTTTGGCAATCAAATTTCGGATTTACTTTTTTCTTTTCCTTCATACGACGAAATGTGCCAGGTAGAAAAATTAATTAGCTATTATATTATCTCATTGGATAACATTATTTGTAGTGCGGAAGATTAGTTTAATTAATTTTGACAACATACTTTATTGCATCAGCATTAGGTAAAATATAAAAATTCCTGATTTTTGTGAACCATTTCTTTTAAGTAAGTTCAATGCTAATTTTATATCTTTTTAATGTTAAAAAGAAGTAAAAAATCAGCCGATGTAAATTTAATATTCAAGTAATACTGACTTATGAATTTCAATTAGAGAACAGCTGTGTTGAGTATAAGGTCATTTCTCTACAAAGACTTCAGTGTGAAAGAAATGACATTGAGATTAACAGGATGACAAAGTCAAATAATATTGGCATGTATTCGTTAAATAAATTAATTAGTTTAATGAAAATATTTTGGTTGACAAATAATTGAAATTAGATGCATTTTAAAAGATTTTTCACCAAATCTTAAGCTTCTTTTGCTAGTTTGGGCACCATCATTAGGAAATCAAAAGAAGTACGAGAATTTTTCCTTCAAATATTTAAACAGGCGTTTGTGAGTTTTTTAATAGCGAAAAAAATAGATTAGCGTAATCTTTTCAGAGTTACAAAAATGATATTATTCATTCAAACAAGTAGTTTCTTGATGAAATTATACTTTTAAATTTGAATTCGATTATGAAAAATTCTTCGATGAACAATGTGATTATTTCTGTGCCACGCAAGTAAAAAATGAATATGATAAGTGAGTAGAAAAAGTCGAAAGACAATGATATGAAATAAACTTTTGTGATAACTATGAATTTTCAGTTTTTAAGTCACCAAATGGATATTGTGATGAACAATTCTTGTCTGAATGTATCAAAAATATTTTTGAGTGCAAATCAACTTCAAATCCAAACTGGCAACCTTGGTATGACAAAAAGCTTTTTCGAAATCTGTTTGGCATTATCAGCGGTAATTCGTTTATATATCTATACACAAGTAAGTTGAAAAAGAATTAATTTACTTTATAGCGGCAGCAGACGATGCATTTGTTATTTAATTTTGTGCACTGTTTTGTTATTTATTCATTTGTTATTTATTTTTGTGCGCTTATTATTAGCATGTTCAGTTTGGAATAATTTACACACAACGTCATCATGAAGTCCTTACCACGACAACCAATTCATAAGATTAACTTCCAACTAATTTATGAAGAGGTGTTATGCATTGCAATAAAAGTTTTGATAAAATATTTTCTTGTAATTCTTCATGCAAGCAAATCATCAGTCATTTTAAATTAACTGAGGACTGCGCTTAAGGACTTACTTTTAAATAAATTGATTGCAATCAGAAAAACGGATTGGAGCGAGGCCTCAAAATCTAATGGTTCTTTTATGCAAATTTTCCACAGACGAAATTCATAGAAACGTACAAACGAACTAGATTTCAATTTACTTGGCCAAGCTTCTGCAACTGCAGGATTTACAAAGAAATGGGCCAGTGGAAAAAAACGAGGTAACGGCGAAAGAAGGAAAGCGATAATGTACAGTTCCAGTAGAGAATGGTGACATGGCTTTTTTACATTTAAAAAGTGTGAAATCGTAAGCAGTTTTTTCTGGTCTACAAAAACATGAAGTATACCATTCTTGCTTTATTTCATTCTAATTTTGGGCAGAAAATGCATCTAAAAACACTGATATTATTCAAAGCATACTGTTGCAATGTACGGTAGAAATACTGTAATTATTATAAAAGAAATGTTATAATATCATTAATAACATTTAGCGATATTTATTACAGTTCCGTAAAAAATTTGATGAGTAAATTTCCAACATTTAAGACACCATAAATATGAAATTTTAACTGGCAACTTTTTTCAATTCAATAATCAGACCTAATCATTAAGAAGTTTTTCCAGTATTAAGAGTACACATTTAGATTTTTGAGCAATGACTCTTTGCCTTTTCAAGACTTTGTTAACCGTCGAAAGTAATGATTAGAGGAAATACGCACATATGACGTAGAATTGGAAAAACAAGTTTACCATAGTCATAATGATGAATATTTTTCGAAAGAAGGCGTAGTTTTAAAGGAACTGTTTCGCCCAACTCTTTATTTCTTCCTTCATATCAAAAATATACTAGTGAGTCATAACCGAATTCAGCGGAACTCAAACTTTACTTTTCTTTAAGACCAGTTGTCGTTTAAAAAAGATAAAGCAATCTACTGTTACCAATTTTGTAATCATACAAAATCAATCGAATCTCTTCGCTTAACACTTTCAATTTAGTTAACGGTGAAATCATCTTCATAATAACTCTTTTTGCCAGTTCACATTGTTCATTAATGCGTGATAAAGTCACCTCCTGAAAGTCGTTGGAACAAAACACAAAGGAAACAAACTTCTTTACTTCTCATAATACTAGTTTTAATCAGCATGAATGCATCGAAGACGTGAAACTTTTTTATAATTATACAAATTTATATAATTGCAGGAATTATTTATTATGCTGTCAGTTGTTTCGATTGAGTATTTCATTGCTTTAACAATGTAAGTTAAAATCTTAAAGTGCTATTATCATATCATTCATTGAGTTAATTTGCCTATTAATGTGTCACTTCTCGTTTAGCATAGTATTATCAATCGCTGAAACAGATGCACAGTTCGGTCTTAATGTTAATCTGTTCTCATTCAACAATAACATGGCAGGCAATAACGTATGTTTTATTTCTCTTATTAGTGCTCATTTAATTGTAAAGTTCCCAGTGATAGCTTATTTTTTAAATTTTAGTCGCTGAACCGCGGACTATTTCCGCCAAATGCCATTCAACGTCCAAGAAATCGTGGACGCTCAAGAGGTATTCCGGCTGCTCTAATTGGTGCTGGTCTGGGTTTTCTTGCAGGAAGCGCATTTGGTGCAGGCCTCTCCAACTCCTTTGTGCCGCGTTATCCGTACTATGATGGATATCCGTACTACGGTGGATACGGTGTATACCCATATTACGGTGGATATCCGTACTATCCTTATTATTATTTCTATGGTTAATTGTTTTATTTTCTCTAAAAACCTCTCTATCATTGCACGGATTCTAAATTTGCAAGAAATCGCAAAATATTATTCGGCATTATCTTGTGTCATTACACTGCTTCATAAATAGGTATCAAGCAGAATATAAACTGAATAAATTTGTGCGACATTCCATAGCTTTTTGATAGTTTGCAGTATCCAAGCTGACTGGTGATTTGCAAACTGTAATAAATGAATCTATTGGTAATTTTATTGTCAGTTACTCACTAAATCATAAAAATACTGTAGTAGCAATGTAATTAAAAATTGCACAATATTTCTATTTTTTTGTTCTTGGAATTCTTTAAAATTTATTACCAGAAAGGCTGAACTTGTTAAATAGTTTCTGTTGAAGCAGATTAATATTGAGAACTACATATGCCTTATGAACGATCATTTTTCTTTACTTTGTGTAGCCAATAGGTGCTGATCACGCTCCATCTAGCATAGAATAATACTTTCTCTAAAAATTAATTTAATTGACAATTCAGTTAATGAATGAAAAAATTGGTCATTGATAGGGAGATTAGAAAAATGTACTTGTAGATGTACTTGTTTCCAGAAAAAAATTGAAATGGAGATTTATTTGTTGAAAAAGAAAAATACATTTGAAAATTCGAATAGAAAAGAAAAAATAAAAAAGTTGCACAGCATTATTCCACTTCCACTTCGTTGCAATCACTGACGCGCAAGCAATTGTACCGTGAAAGAAAGTATTCAGCGGTTAATTGCCTTTTTATGTTCTCAGTTGAAATCAAAATAAACTAAATGATGACTACACTTCCGGAATTGTTATAGTAACCACAAAAAACTGAGCGAAAGGATTATTTTATGACGAATTAATCTGTGATTGAAATTAATACGCACAATAACAACGTCATATCATTGACGTAAATGTCTGTCTCTCCCTTCCGCTTATTTCCTGGGGAATGCCCTGATGAATTTCGATTATCCACACATTTCTTTTGTTTATATCACTCTCAACCATTAATTCGTTTTTCATTTGAAAATTTGGGTTACCGTCAAAAGTAATGCTTGGATTAGAGGAAAAGATTGCAGTGATCGAAAAAGGAGAAAACAAATTTATCGAAGTTATGAATTTATCGAACTTTATTTCGAATGAAATTCGTAGTTTGCAAGGAACCGTTTTCTTTAATCACTATACTCTATCCTTCTCATCAAATGTGTGCTATCATCAGAAAAACATAAAATGCTCCAAACAATAGGATATCAACATAAAGATTGTTTAAATAACATATATTCTGCGATCATTTGTCTGTTCTTCTATTAGTTCGTTTTTCTTATCTCTTTCCGGAAAATAAAAATCTGTTTAATCCACCATACAAATCACATCTCTTCGAACATTGAAATCATTGCTCTGCGAAATTTAGCGAATTTTCGGATTCCTCATTTCTATTTTAGATGCACAACGAGTCGATAATTGCTATATTCTCCCATCACGATATCGATTAAGCTGTTTATGAAACAAGAGCTTTAAGTCAACAGTCAGATATTACAAATGAATTATGAAGTCATATTTGCATCATTTTCTACTTCACTTTTTCTCTTTTTTTAAAATTCAACGAACTTATATATATATCATTGATCTCAGTACCGTAAATTTCCACATTCAGTTTTTAGCTGATCAATAAAAAAAAGATTGGCAATGGTCATCTTCTTCTTGAAGCTGAATTTTTTTTCTACTTAATAGCAAATTTTACAACTCGAGGTTATTTGAGATCCTGACAAAATAGCGCTTTAAGATTATTTATGGCATAAGGATCATCAATCGGTTAATTAGCACGCTTATCTTCTGACATAACACAACGCTTTATATTCAACATTAATGCAGCAAAGATGTGAATCTTGTTGTAATAAAACGATATTTGTACACATTTCCAGGAATTTCAGATTACTTGTTATGCTGTCATTTGTTGCCACTAAATATTTGATTGCTTTGACAATAATGTAAATTAAAATGTTTATTGTAATATTATTCAGTTAGGAACTTTTTTCAAATAAAGTCGTAGTTTTTAAGAAACCGTCTTCGGCCAACTCTCTATTTCTTCCTTCACATCAAGTTTATACTTGTGAGTTATAAAAATTGCGGAACAATTGGAACATTTCTTTCTGCGATTTGCGTTTCATCACAATAATTTTTTGAACTGTGTGTATTCTAAGATTTTTGGTGAATCCATCCGTTCACTCTTTTGCTTTTTCCGGGAAACAAAATCCTGATCTTAAGATTTTACCATTTGTTTAATTCATCTCAAATAGTATTTACATTTGTTTTGTTTGAAAATCAAAATAGAAACTTCCAAATAATTTGTCATTTAATCAAAACTAATTTGCCTCAACTGCTTTGTTGCTTTTGTTGCTTCATGTCCTGTTGTAAAACCTATCCAATTGCTCCGTTATTAGTACTTCTGAAATCAAGTAAGCTCAATGAAAGCAACTGATTTTATATTTGTCCCTCTTAACTCAAGCATGGAAAAGTACAGAACACAGAAAAGAGAGAGAAATAAGGTTTAGCGCAAAAAGTCGGATCGTAGAGCAACAATCTTGTTGTGGTTACGGTACGATTCTGCATATGATAGTGGAAAACATTATAATCAACCAGCTTAATTACTGTACCTTGTCAATTTTGTGTATCCATTGTAGAGCGTTTGTTTTCTGGGAAGAACGAATATGTTTCTTTTGCAATTTGCCTGAACCTATTTTTGTTGTTGAAACGTTTGTTTAAAATTAGCTATGCAAAAACAAAAAATTGGTCACATAATTGCTTTCTTGCTTCCAATTATTCCGCATTCGCTTTTCCCGATGTCTTGAAAAACGACATTTCCGAATGAGAACCATTTGAGAGCTATAGCCGATTTCGGCGAAATGCAAACTTGACTTTTCCATAGGGCCAGTTGCTTTTGAAAAAAGTCAGCAAAATTTAAAAAAAAAAATCTGGTGCTATCATAGAATCAATTGGCTCTCTTCGCTTAACACTTCGAATTTAGTCAACGGTTGAAAAAAACTCATTTTTGAGTTTTATCCTGACGAATTTTAGAATTATTATCATAATAACTTATTTCTGTCAATTCACGTTGTCTATTATGTGAAAAAGTCACTTCCTGAAATTGGTTAGCACAGAACACAAAAACAACGAACTTTGTCACTGCAAATTCTTACAGAAGTAGTTTTATTCAACAGGAATGCAACTTGCAGGAATTTAAGATTACTTCTTATACTGTCAGCTGTTATGATTGAATATTGTATTGTTTTAATTATTTAAATTGTTGCAATTCAAATGTAACTCAAAGTTTTAAAGCGCTGTTATTATATCATTCGTCGAATTTAGTTGCATATTAGTGTGTTACTTTTCGTCTAATACAGTCTATAGTGATTATGTACGCTTTTCATCGACAGCATCCAACGCCCAACTCTTTATTTCTTTCTTCATACCAGTGAGCCATAACCGAATTCGACGAAACTCAAATTTTATTTTTCTTTGGGGCCAGTTGCCTTTTAAAAAAGACAAAGAATTCTACTGTTACCGATTTTGTGAATTATCAAAAATCAATCGGCTCTCTTCGCTTAACACTTTGAATGTAGTCAACGGTAAAATTATCTTCATAATAACTTATTTTTGTCAATTCACGTCATCCATTAATACGTGAAAAAGACCTCATGAAGATTTCTCTGTTTTTTTTTTAAAGACAATTAGCCCTAAGGAAAAGTAAAGTTTGCGCTTTGCAGAGTTCCGTGTGGCTCACTAGTACACGTTTGATGTGAAGGAAGAAATAAAGAGTTGGACGGAGATGGTTTTTCTAAAAATTACTTTTTATTCCATTTTATTCGAAAAAAGTTCCCAGCTGTGATAAACTTGTTCCTTCTATTCCGCGTCATACGTGCTTTTTTTCCTCTAATTATTACTTTCCGCGATCAACAAAATTTTGAAAGGGCAAGGAAACATTGTTCAAAACTCTAAATGTGAACTCTTAATGACTAGAAAAAATGCCTGTTGATTGTGCTTAATTACTGAATGCAAAAAACTATATAAAAAACTCCTGGTGAATAATCTCGTGTGCTGCTCCGGGAATTAAAATTCAACAATTGAGTGGTTTTTGAGAAGTTAGAATTTACTGCCTTCTTCATTTTCGAAATTTCATTCGCTTAAAATGACTTTATTTAATTAAAGAGCATCTGTACAAGGAACACATTGTTATAATTTTCCTATTAATGATCGAGTTGATTCTTGGAGGATGAACAACAATTTTGAAAATTCCAGAAAAGCAAATTTTAAAGTATTACGTGTCAAAAAAATTACTACTTTTCAACCACTTTGTTATCGCATTATTTCAATTATTTATTATAATAATTTGTCATAAAAGAATCTTTCGCTTAGTTTTTGTATTTACTGGAAATGTAGTCTTCATTCAGTTTATTTCGATTTGAACTGAGGACAGAAAGAGACAATTAACCGCTGTATACTTCCTTTCACGGTACAATTGCTTGCATGTTAGTGATTTCAACAAGCGGAAGTGGAATAATGTTGCCATTTTTTTTCATTTCTTCTTTTATATTCGAATTTTCAAATGTATTTGTCTATTTCAACAAATATATCTCTATTTCAACCTTTTTCTGCAGCAAGTACATCTACAAGAAGTACATTTCTCTAATCTCCCTATCAATGACCAATTTCTTCATTCATTGATTGAATTGTCAATTAAATTAATTTTTAGAGAAAGTATCATTCTATGCTAGATGGAGTATGACCAGCACCTATTGGCTACGCAAAGTAAACAAGAATGACCGTTCATAAGGCATATGTAATTCGCAGTATTATTGTGCTTCAACAGAAATTATTTAATAAGTTCAGCCTTTCGGTAATAAATTTTTAAGAATTCCAAGAACAAAAACATAGGAATACTATACAATTTTTAATTTAACACTGTTACAATATTTTTATGATGTAGCAAGTAAGTGACAATAAAACTACCAATAGATTCATTTATTGTAGTTTGCAAATTATTAGTCAGCATGGACACTGCAAAATATGATAGAGCTACGGAATATCGCATTGTTTTTCGACATGCTTGCAAGATTTATTCAGTTTACATTCATTTTCATAACTTGCTTATAAGAGACAAGATAATATCGATTTTGCATTTTTTTGCAAATTTAGAGTTCGCAGAATGATAAGAAGGTTTTTGGAGAAAATAAAACAATTAGACACCATAATAATAGTAGTAAGGATAGTACGAGTATCCACCGTAGTACGGATAACCGTAATATGGCTGCGAAAAAGGATTTGACAAGCCTGAACCAAATGTGCTTCCCACAAATAAACCCAGACCAGCACCAAAGGAAAAAGTCGGCTGACCTCTTCGGCTTCCACCAATTCTTGGACGTCGAAATTGTGCACCGTTCAACGACTAAAATTTAAAAAATAAGCTCTCACTGGAGACTGTGACAATTAAAGGAGCACTAATAAGAGATTTGAAACATACATTGCGGCCTACTGTGTTATTGTTGTACGAGAACAGATTTAATTCGAACAGCTGTGCATCTGTTTCAGCGATTGATAATGCTGTACTAAATGAGAAGTAACACATTAATAGGCAAATTAACTCAACGAATGATGTGATAATAGCACTTTAAGATTTTAACTTACATTGTTAAAGCAATGAAATACTCAATTGCAACAATTGACTGCATAATAAATAATTCCTGCAATTATATAAATTTCTATAATTGTAAAAAAGTTCACATCTTCCGTGCATTCATGCTGAATAAAACTAGTACTGTGAGAAGTAAAGTTTATTTCCTTTGTGTTTTGTTCCAATGAGTTTCAGGAGTGACTTTTTCACGCATTAATGGACAACTGGCAAAAAGAGTTACTGTGAAGATGATTTCACCGCTAACTAAATTGAAAATGTTAGGCGAAGAGAGCCGATTGATTTTTGATAATTCACAAAATCGGTAACAGTAGAATTCTTTGTCTTTTTTAAAAGGCAACTGGCCCCAAAGAAAAATAAAATTTGAGTTTGGTCGAATTCGGTTATGGCTCACTGGTATGAAGAAAGAAATAAAGAGTTGGACGCAGACGGTTCCTTAAAAACTATAATTTCTTTCGAAAAGCGTTTATTATTATGGCTATGGTAAACTTGTTCTTCCTGTTCTACGTCTTATGTGCTTTTTTCCTCTAATCATTACTTTCGACGGCCAACAGTTCCTGTTGAAGCACAATAATACTGCGGATTACATATGCTTTATGAACGGTCATTCTTGTTTACTTTGTGTAGCCAATAGGTGCTGATCATGCTCCATCTAGTATAGAATGATACTTTCTCTAAAAATTAATTTAATTGGCAATTCAATCAATGAATGAAAAAATTGGTTATTGATATGGAGATTAGAGAAATGTGTTTCTTGTAGATGTACTTGTTTATAGAAAAAGGTTGAAACGGAGATTTATTTGTTGAAATAGACAAATACATTTGAAAATTCGAATAGAAAATAAGAAATGAAAAAATGGGCAACATTATTCCACTTCCACTTGTTGAAATCACTGACATGCAAGCAATTGTACCGTGAAAGGAAGTATAGAGCGGTTAATTGTCTTTTTCTGTCCTCAGTTGAAATCGAAATAAACTGAATGATGACTACATTTCCAGTAAATACAAAAACTAAGCGAAGGATTCTTTTATGACAAATTATTATAATAAATAACTGAAATAATTACTAAATTACTACTTTTCAACAAAGTGGTTGAAAAGTAGTAATTTTTTTGGCATGTAATACTTTAAAATTTGCTTTTTTGGAATTTTTTAAACTGTTGTTCATCATATAGAATTAATTCGATCATTAATGGGGAAATTATAAAAATGTACTCCTTGTACAGATGCTTTTTAATTAAAGGAAGCCTTTTCAAAAAAAAAAGTTCTAATTTGCTCAAAAACCATTCAATTTTCTCAGTTCCCGGAGCTGCATGCAAGGTTATTCACCAGGAGTTTTTTGCATTAAATAATCATGTTCAATTAACAAGCACTTTTTCTAGTCATTAAGAGTTCACATTTAGAGTTTCGAACAATGCCTCCTTGCCCTTTCAAAATTTTGTTAGCCGTCGAAGGTAATGTTTAAAGGGAAAAAGCAGCTATGACGCGAAAAGGAGGAACAGGTTTATCACAGTTGAGAACTTCAAATAAAATCGTAGTTTTTTAGAAAAAAAAAAAATCCAACTCTTTATTTCTTCCTTCACATCAAACGTGTACCAGTGAGCCACACCGAATTCGGCAAAGCGCAAACTTTACTTTTCCTTAGGGCGAATTATCTTTTAAGAAAAGACAGAGAAATCTACTGTTAACAGTTGTGCGATTCATCTGAAATCAATTCGCTCTCTTCGTTTAACTCTTTGAATTCACTGTGTCATATCTCTTACTATCTATTCGTATTTACTAAGAACACTGTCATCTGTCACCGCTGCTTCAACGCTGTTCCAAAAAATAATTTTGGAATTTATGGAAATAACATTTCCGTACTATTCAATTCAACGTATTCAATTACTAAAATATGAAAGACAAATGTAATTTTTTTGGAAAATTATCTTTTAGTTCGAAGAGAAAGGAATTGAGCAATAGTTAAATATTTAGGGGTTAGAAAACTTTATTTTGACCTTAAATTTACGGTTACCAAACAGATCATTTGTCCTTACAGTTGAATTTCACCTGATGGCTAATTAACATAATATCGTTGTTCTCTTTCAGTGGTTTTATGACTAATTTGAAAATGGTGTAGAGTTCAATTTCAAATTATCCGTGGTTTTTTCAGACATTCGCGCAGTTTGGTTATAATAGTGATTTTCCTTTATCTTCTTTTACATTGGCCAAAAGGAGGTACAATGAAATTTATCCTTAATTAAGTTGTAATTTAAAAAGTTCGATGCGTACTACAAGGCATGTCTACAAGGCTCTGAAGTAGAACAGAAAAGCCTTTCGAAAATGCTATACTTTTTCAGCTGTTTTAGCTAAAAATCCTTACTGAAATATTCCATTTACAATTCGTTTGCGGTTTTCAGGACTTCAACATTTCTAATAAATTAGATTTCAATAATTCATCACGGTGTTAAATGTTAAAATAAATAAATTGTATTTAGCTGCTGAAGCACTTTTTGAATTTGATTGGCTTTCATAAGTGAGCTGCAAAAGTAAACAACACTTACAGATAACCTTTGAAAGCCAATTCATCCTGAACGGTGTCTGCGTAATTTTACGAGGCACTTTATAGTTTGATGAAGAAAAGGCTACCGAAAAAGAACATAGGCTTAGAAAAAAATGTACTTCTTGTTCATGTGCTTGTTTGTAGAAAAAGGTTGAAACGGAGATTTATTTGTTGAAATAGACAAATACATTTGAAAATTCGAATGGAAAAGAAGAAATGAAAAAATTGGACAGCATAATTCCACTTCCACTTGTTGAAATCACTGACATGCAAGTAATTGTACCGTGAAAGAAGTAATAGTCTTTTTCTGTCCTCAGTTAAAATCAAAATAAACTGAATGAAATATATGGTTGAATTACTGTAATTATTATAAAAAAATGATGTAATTTCTGTAAATAACAATTAGCGACACTTGTTACAGCTCCATAAAATTTAATCAGTAAATTTCCAACATTTAAAATATCATAAATATGAAATTTTAACTGGCAACTTTTTTCAATTCAATAATCAGACCTAATCAACGCTGAGTCTTCTCAGCCATTAAGAGTTCACATTTAGATTTTTGAGCAATGACTCTTTGCTTTTTCAAGACTTTATTAGCCATCGAAAATGGTACTTAGAGGAAAAAAGCGCATATAACGCAGAATAGGAAGAACAAGTTTACCACAGTCATAATAATAAACATTTTTCGAAAGAAACTGTAGTTATAAGGAACCGTCTTCGCCCAACTCTTTATTTCTTCCTTCATATCAAATTTATACCAGTGGGCCATAACCGAATTCGAGAAACTCAAACATTATTTTTCGTTGGGGCCAGTTGTCTTTTAAAACAGACAAAGAATTCTACTGTTACCGATTTTGTGAATTATCTAAAATCAATCGACTCTCTTCGCTTAACACTTTGAATTTAGTCAACGGTGACAATTGCAGGAATTTCAGAAAACTTATTATGCAGTCAGTTGTTACGATTGAGTATTTCATTGCGCTAACAATGTAAGTTAAAATCTTAAAGTGCTATTATCACATCATTTTTTGAGTTAATTTGCCTATTAATGTGTAACTTCTCGTTTAGCATAGTATTGTCAACCGCTAAAACAGATGCACAGTTCGATATTAATCTCTTCTCGTACAACAGGAACAGGGCAGGCAACAACGTATGTTTCAAATCTCTTATTGGCGCTCATTTAATTGTCACAGTCCACAGTGAGAGCTTATTTTTTTATTTTAGTCGTTAAACCGCGGACGAAATGGCTTTGGACGCCCAGGAATTCTTGGAGGCGGAAGAGGTTTTCCGGGTCTATTTGGAGCTGCTGCTCTGGGTTTTGTTGCCGGAAGCGCATTTGGTTCACGCTTCTCAAATCCTTTTTCGCAACCAAGCTTTGGTTATCCCTACTACTATCCTTATTACTATTATTATCGTGGCTAATTGTTTTATTTTCTCCAAAAACATTTCTATCATTGCACGGATTTTATATTTACAAAAAAATACAAAATCGGTATTATCTTGCGTCTTATGAGCAAGTTTTGAAACAGAATGTAAACTGAATAAATCTTGCAAGCATGTCGAAAAACTATGCGATATTCCGTAGCTCTGTTGTATTTTGCAGTGTCCATGCTGACTAGTAATTTGCAAACTACAATAAATGAATCTATTGGTAGTTTTATTGTCAGTTATTCACTAAATGATTGAAATATTGTAGTAGCAATGTAATTAAAAATTGCACAGTATTCCTATGTTTTTGTTCTTGGAATTCTTTAAAATTTATTACCAGAAGGGCTGAACTTATTAAATAATTTCTGTTGAAGCACAATAATACTGCGAATTACATATGCCTTATGAACGGTCATTCTTGTTTACTTTGTGTAGCCAATAAGTGCTGGTCATACTCCATCTAGCATAGAATGGTACTTTCTCTAAAAATTAATTTAATTGACAATTCAATCAATGAATGAAAAAATTGGTCATTGATAGGGAGATTAGAGAAATGTATTTCTTGTAGATATACTTGTTTGTAGAAAAAGGTTGAAACGGAGATTTATTTGTTGAAACAGACAAATACATTTGAAAATTCGAATAGAAAAGGAGAAATGAAAAAAAATGGGCAACATTATTCCACTTCCAGTAAATTCTAACTTCTCAAAAACCACTCAATTGTTGAATTTTAATTCCCGGAGCAGCACACGAGGTTATTCACCAGGAATTTTTATATAGTTTTTTGCATTCAATAACCAAGCCCAATCAACAAGCACTTTTTCTAGTCATTAAGAGTTCATATTTAGAGTTTTGAACAATTTTTCCTTGCCCTTTCAAAATTTTGTTGACCGCCGAAAGTAATAATTAGAGGAAAAAAAGCACGTATGACGCGGAATAGAAGGAACAAGTTTATCACAGCTGGGAACTTTTTTCGAATAAAATGGAATAAAAAGTAATTTTTAGAAAAACCATCTCCGTCCAACTCTTTATTTCTTCCTTCACATCAAACGTGTACTAGTGAGCCACACGGAACTCTGCAAAGCGCAAACTTTACTTTTCCTTAGGGCTAATTGTCTTTTAAAAAAAAACAGAGAAATCTTCATGAGGTCTTTTTCACGTATTAATGGATGACGTGAATTGACAAAAATAAGTTATTATGAAGATAATTTCACCGTTGACTACATTCAAAGTGTTAAGCGAAGAGAGCCGATTGATTTTTGATAATTCACAAAATCGGTAACAGTAGAATTCTTTGTCTTTTTTAAAAGGCAACTGGCCCCAAAGAAAAATAAAATTTGAGTTTCTGGCTCACTGGTATGAAGAAAGAAACAAAGAGTTGGGCGAAAACGGTTCCTTAAAAACTACAGTTTCTTTCGAAAAATGTTTATTATTATTGACTGTGGTAAACTTGTTCTTCCTATTCTGCGTTATATACGCTTTTTTCTTTTAAGTACCACTTTCGACGGCTAACAAAGTCTTGAAAAGTCAAAGAGTCATTGCTCAAAAATCTAAATGTGGACTTTTAATGTTTACATATTCGTTGCATTCATTTGAATCGGAATGTGAGATTTATTGAAGACTTACTCTGATAATCATAGGTGGAATTAAGAGAATAGCCACGATTCTTTGTTAGACTTAGTTAAAGTTCAAAAAGAGTCATAAAAGTCATTTGCTCCTGGAAGTCATGATAATGAAAGACTGAATTACCGCACATCAAAATACTAAAGCGAAAAAAAAAAACAAAAAGAACCCCGAAGTAGCTAGCTATTACACAATTTTAAAATCTGACGTTGGATGCTGTCGGTGAAAAGCGTACATAATCACTATAGACTGTATTAGACGAAAAGTAACATACTAATATGCAACTAAATTCGACGAATGATATAATAACAGCGCTTTAAAACTTTGACTTACATTTGAATTGCAAAATTAAAATAATTAAAACAATACAATATTCAATCATAACAGCTGACAGTATAAGAAGTAATCTTAAATTCCTGTAAGTTGCATTCCTGTTGAATTAAACTACTTCTGTAAGAATTTGCAGTGACAAAGTTCGTTGTTTTTGTGTTCTGTGCTAACCAATTTCAGGAAGTGACTTTTTACACCTTTTCACGTAATGGACAACGTAAATTGACAGATATGAGTTATTATGACAATAATTCTAAAATTCGTCAGGGTAAAACTCAAAAATGAGTTTTTTTTAACCGTTGACTAAATTCGAAGTGTTAAGCGAAGAGAGCCGATTGATTCTATAACAGCACCAGATTTTTTTTTAAAATTTTGCTGACTTTTTTGAAAAGCAACTGGCCCTATAGAAAAGTCAAGTTTGCATTTCGCCGAAATCGGCTATAGCTCTCAAATGGTTCTCATTCGGAAACGTCGTTTTTCAAGACATCGGGAAAAGCGAATGCGGAACAATTGGAAGCAAGAAAGCAATTATGTGACCAATTTTTTGTTTTTGCATAGCTAATTTTAAACAAACGTTTCAACAACAAAAATAGGTTCAGGCAAATTGCAAAGGAAACATATTCGTTCTTCCCAGAAAACAAACGCTCTACAATGGATACACAAAATTGACAAGGTACAGTAATTAAGCTGGTTAATTATAATGTTTTCCACTATTATATGCAGAATCATACCGTAATCACAACAAGATTGTTGCTCTACGATCCGATTTTTTGCGATAAACCGTACTTCTCTCTTTTTTCTGTGTTCTGTGCTTTTCCATGCTTCAGTTAAGAGGGACAAATATAAAATCAACTGCTTTCATTGAGCTTACTTGATTTCAGAAATACTAATAACGGAGCAATTGGACAGGTTTTACAATAGGACATGATGAAGCAACAAAGCAGTTGAGGCAAATTAGTTTTGATTAAACGACAAATTATTTGGAAGTTTCTGTTTTGATTTTCAAACAAAACAAATGTAAATACTATTTGAGATGAATTAAACAAATGGTAAAATCTTAAGATCAGGATTTTGTTTCCCGGAAAAAGCAAAAGAGTGAACGGATGGATTCACCAAAAATCTTAGAATACACGCATTTCAAAAAATTATTGCGATGAAACGCAAATCGCAGAAAGAAATGTTCCAATTGTTCCGCAGATTTTATAACTCACAAGTATAAACTTGATATGAAGGATGAAATAAAGAGTTTGACGAAGGCGGTTCCTTTAAACTACGATTTTATTCGAAAAAGGTTCCCAACTGTGATAAACTTGTTCTTCCTATTCTGCGTCATATATGCTTTTTTTCTCTAACTATCACTTTCGATGGCTAACAAAATTTTGAAATGACAAGTAGCTTTGCTCAAAAATTTAAATATGGACTCTAAATAACTAGAAAAGGTGTTCGCTGATTAGGTCTGATTATTGAATGGAACTAGGCAAGAAAGTCCTGGTGATAGCCTTTACGCTTCGGGAATTAAAACTCAATAAATTAATTAAAAAGCACTTTTACAAGAAGTACCTTGTAATAATTTCCCTAATAATGACCGAATTAATTTTTAGAGAAGGAGATCTTCTAGTAAAATAAACAACGGTATTAGATTTTAATAAATTCCAAAAAAGCAAATTTTGAAATATTATGAACGCCAGAAAAACAATTATTTCTCAATAATCATATTATCCCAGTATTTCAGTCTTTTTTAAATTACTGACTTTAATTAAAAATTATTTAATAAAATTATCCTAAAAATTAATAATTATAATCGACCAATTGTCAGGAGATTAATTTAATTTTCTTCAATCTTTAACTTATTGACCAATATGGGCACTGTAAAATATGACAGAGCTACGAACTTTGAAGACAATAATTTGTGTCACATATATTTACGACATATTTTTAAAATTTATTCAGCTCACAAAGCCCACACCAAGCAAAATTTTGTATGTTATATTACAAATTTAATTTCGCACAGTGATTTAACGGCATTTAAAAAGTAAAATAATTAAATAAGATAATAGTAATACTGATAGGGAAAGTTACCATAATAAGGGTATAGTTTATGGTATCAATGGTACCCAGAATATACAGTCCATCTCATGCAGTCCCTGCGTACCCACTGCAGTAGAGATAAATGCTATAATAAGCGCTGCAGTAGGAATAAGATTATCGCAAGTTATTTCCATATGCGCTGCCAAAAAGGTAATCCCTTCACCAGCACCAACTGCAGCAACTGATCATACTGATTAGGTTGATTTGCTTTTTCAAGTCCTGTTATTGTGTTATCATTATAATTGAATTAGTGAAGTTTACGATAGTTTTTATTTAAAAAATTGATGCTTAAATCAATATTGTTTTCACTTATATACAAGATGCATCGCGTAATAAGGCGCGATCGCCTACAGCATTGTTATTGAACGTTTAGAGCTCTTGCTTGTACACGTGTTTGAGCCGTTGACAATACTGTGTTAAAGGAGAAGTAATACATTAATAGATAAACTGAATGAATAATATTACAATAAACATTTTAATTTACATTATTGTCAAAGCAATCAAATATTTAGTGGCAACAAATGACAACATAACAAGTAATCTGAAATTCCTGGAAATGTGTACAAATATCGTTTTATTACAACAAGATTCACATCTTTGTTGCATCAATGTTGAATATAAAGCGTTGTGTTATGTCAGAAGATAAGCGTGCTAATTAACCGATTGATGATCCTTATGCCATAAATAATCTTAAAGCGCTATTTTGTCAGGATCTCAAATAACCTCGAGTTGTAAAATTTGCTATTAAGTAGAAAAAAAATTCAGCTTCAAGAAGAAGATGACCATTGCCAATCTTTTTTTTATTGATCAGCTAAAAACTGAATGTGGAAATTTACGGTACTGAGATCAATGATATATATAAGTTCGTTGAATTATAAAAAAAGAGAAAAAGTGAAGTAGAAAATGATGCAAATATGACTTCATAATTCATTTGTAATATCTGACTGTTGACTTAAAGCTCTTGTTTCATAAACAGCTTAATCGATATCGTGATGGGAGAATATAGCAATTATCGACTCGTTGTGCATCTAAAATAGAAATGAGGAATCCGAAAATTCGCTAAATTTCGCAGAGCAATGATTTCAATGTTCGAAGAGACGTGATTTGTATGGTGGATTAAACAGATTTTTATTTTCCGGAAAGAGATAAGAAAAACGAACTAATAGAAGAACAGACAAATGATCGCAGAATATATGTTATTTAAACAATCTTTATGTTGATATCCTATTGTTTGGAGCATTTTATGTTTTTCTGATGATAGCACACATTTGATGGGAAGGATAGAGTAAAGTGATTAAAGAAAACGGTTCCTTGCAAACTACGAATTTCATTCGAAATAAAGTTCGATAAATTCATAACTTCGATAAATTTGTTTTCTCCTTTTTCAATCACTGCAATCTTTTCCTCTAATCCAAGCATCACTTTTGACGGTAACCCAAATTTTCAAATGATATGGAAAAATTAGTTGAAGATCTGAACTGAATTCTTCCTGACTGTCAAAACTGTTTGTTGTTTTAGGACTGATTAGGAATAAAATGTAGTGTCAGAAGAAAGATGCCTTAACATCCACACTTCATGAGATGTTCCATAATAGAAGAATTACACATAAGGTTATTAAAATTTCTCGTGTATAATATTTAAGAGAAAGAGGAAATAATGTGCGTATCTTGTATCGCCAACTGAAATGATATTAATGCATAAGCAAAAAAATAAAAGGTGATGATAGTCACTTTTTCTAATGTTTAGTTGAGTCATTAGTAGAAAAGAAAAGCGATAAAAGAAAGAATTAAACGAAAAACGAATTAATGATTGCCTATAAGAGTGATATGAACAAAAGAGATGTGTCGATAATCGAAATTCGTCAAGGCATTCCTCAGAAAATGAGCGGAAGGGAGAGACAGACATTTATATCAGTGATATACCATTGTAATTACGCATATTAATTTCAATCACAGATTAATTCATCATAAAATAATCCTTTCGCTCAGTTTTTTATAGTTACTGTAACAATTCCGGAAGTGTAGCCATCATTTAATTTATTTTGATTTCAACTGAGGATATAAAAAGACAATTAACCGCTGAATACTTCCTTTTACAATTGCTTGCGCGTCAGTGATTGCAACGAAGTGGAAGTGGAATAATGCAGTGCAATTTTTTTATTTTTTCTTTCCTACTCGAATTTTCAAATGTATTTTTCTATTTCAACAAATAAATCTCCATCTCAATTTTTTTCTACAAACAAATACATCTACAAGTACATTTTTCTCCCTATCAATGACCAATTCTCCCTATCAATGACCAATTTTCTCCCTATCAATGACCAATTTTTTCATTCATTGATTGAATTGTCAAATTAATTTTTAGAGAAAGTATCACTCTATGCTAGATGGAGCATGACCAGCACTTATTGGCTACACAAAGTAAACAAGAATGACCGTTCATAAGGCACGCTTCAACAGAAATTATTTAACAAGTTCAGCCTTTCTGGTAATAAATTTTAAAGAATTCCAAGAACAAAAAATAGGAATACTGTGCAATTTTTAATTACATTGCTATTACAATATTTTAACCATCTAGTGAGTAGCTGACAATAAAACTAGCCAATTACCAATAGTTTCATTTTTTCTTTTTTTTTTGCACTTTGCAAACTATTAGTCAGTCGTGGATACTGCAAAATATGACAGAGCTATGATTATATCGAATTTAGTTGCTTGTTAATCTTTAGCTATTTTAGCACAGTATTATCAATCGCTGAAACAGATGCACAGTTCACTTTAAATGTGCGATCGTTCAACGGTAACAGAGCAAGCGACAACGTATGTGTCGGGAAACTTTTTGTCTCGTAGCACAGTCGAATTTCAAACTTGGGCAATTAAACCTTTAATTAGAAGAATTGGATAACGCGAGAGATACAGGACAATTATAAACAATGCATCAATAACGCAAATTTAATGGTAACATTATTAATATGATAAAAAGCCGTGATAATAATAAGAACAGAACCAGTCGTTGGTGTGAATAGACTAAAAATGGTAGTGGTGGAAGGATTGATAGTAGTAGAAGAGAGGGGATTGATACTGTACATAAATGGTAACTGAGGATTGGAGGCGTAGAAAAGCTAGTCGTAACAAGCTGAGTTAAAACGAACTGAAACTCACAAAGAGAAATCCTTTATAAAGGTATGATTTAAAAAGCACAATACATTACATGTAAGCGTAATCTTCAAACAAAGAATCGTAGAATATAGTTACACAATGAAAAAGAGGATAAATAAATCATCATTTCATACACACAACGAAACAATCTTTGTGTGAGAAACCTTTATCTGGAAATATCCTTAACAACTATTAATTTTGCAATTGTTCAGGATCAGATTTTATTTTGTTTCTTTCCATGGCCTTAGGCATTGTTAACACGAGCAGTTTAGTTGTATCCAACATATCCTCGCTGTAGTCGACATTTAACATAATTCGGTTGTTCCGACAGTATGTTTCATATCTCTTATTAATGCTCATTTAAGTGTTAAATTTCCCAATGAGAGCTTACTTTAAATTTTAATTGTTAAACAATAACGATGATGGAGTATCGAGTCCTACTTTTTATGAACGCCGGGTGATGCTGGATGCCCAAGAAGTCAGCCGAATGTTAGTTACTTTGTGGACTTCTGTATTTGGTACTGTATGGATTTATTGTTTGGGACACTGCTCCAGAAACTCCTTCAGCTCCTTTTTCTCGAAAATTTCCCCTTTCTCTTTTTCCCACTTCACCTGGACATTATTACTTCTCCTTCTTCGCCTGGATAATAATTGGCAGCGTTATAAGTAATTCCTGTAATTATATAAATTTGTTAATTATATAGATTTGTAAAAAATTCACGTTATCGTTTGCATTGCTGTTAAATAAAACTACTTCTGTGACAATTCGCAGTGAAGAAGTTTGTTGTTTTTGTGTTTTGCTATAGCGAATTTCAGGAATGCTTTTCACACATTAGTGGATAACGTAAATTGGCAAAAATGAGTTATTATGAGGATAATTTTCAAAGTGTTAAACGAGGAGAGCCGATTAATTTTAGATAAAGCATACAACTCTGATAGCGCCGGATTTCGCTATTCCATTTGGTTCTCTCTCATTCGGACGTCATCTTTCAAGGCGTCAAGAAAACCGAATATGGAACAATTGGAAGCAATAAAGAGAGATTGTAATTGCTCGAGCAATTCTCTGTTTTCGCACTTTTTTTCAAGTTTCAACGGCAAAAGCAAACTGAGCAAGCAAAGGAAACAATATTTTTCCTTTCCAGAAAACAATCCTGCTATCACGGATCCATAAAAGACACGAATGACAGTAATGCTCCTCTATTACATGTAGAATCTTGTTCACTGTAATCACCACTTCACCGTATTTACCACAAGATTTTTGTTTTTCGATCCGATTTCATCGTCAAATCTAGTTCTCTCTTTCGTTTTCTCTGTAATTTTATAAATTGTTGTGGTGATTACGATGGACAAAATTCGATACATAATAGGGGATGAAACAGACACTGCTCTCTATTCTTGTTGTTGTTATCTAATAATTGGTTCTTACGCTAATTTCATCTTATTCTTACCGATAACACTTGGCAACATGGAATTGTGTTTACTACGATGGCCACCTCTACTACAACAAGATTCATTATCAATATTGATGTTTTTTTTTTCTCAGATTTTTTCTCAAACCTTATCATGACGATGCATCTTCTCATTATTATTTCCTAAAAGTTTCAAATAAAATGATATGTGGACAACAATTAGTAATTTGAAAATTTTTACGAAATCTTGCTCTGCCGTTTTTTTCCTTCACTATTACTTTTCCTCTTTCTTCACTTTTAATTGAGGAATACTTTTTCTTTCACTTCCCATTTCTGTTCGGCAGTTTCAATTTCATGACACTGATTTATCAGTTCATTTAGCTGGTCAATTCCAAAATTCACCTTTCTTTTTTTTATCCACCATTTCTGCTTATTGCTATCCATCATGAAATTCATTTAAGATTAATGAAATGAAATGGTCATTTATATTTGAAATGGATTGTGAAATGATTAGTAAAACGAATTGTCAAAGTTTGCAAATTGAAAGTATCAAATTCAAAAACTCTTTTAATTTCGTAGGAATGAAATTTTAAACATGTTTATTTAGTGAATTAATTTCTGCAAATATCGGGGTCATCTGAAAGAGAGAATATTGCTTTAGACGAAAGATTATTCAGTCAGTCATCAAACTATAGCTATTAGAACGTTGAAAATTAAATTAACGGTTCGGAATACGCTGAAAAATACAAACAACGGAAAATTGGCAATTTCTAGCCAATGATTCCGAACCGCTTGCATAAATTATTTAACAGTTGGAGCAAAGATATATTAATATTCGATAAGAATATGTACTTATGACATGATGGCGTTGTATGTGAATGATTTTGAAATTAACAAGGTAATAAAGTCAAATAATATTTGCATGTATTCGTCAAGTAAATTAATTAGTTTAATTGAAATACTTCAGTAGATAAATAATTGAAAGTATATGTATTTTGAAAGATTTTTCATCAAATCTTAAGCTTCTCTTGCTGTTTTGGGCATCATTATTAGAGAAATCAAAAGAAGTACGAGAATTTTTCCTTCAAATATTTAAGCAGGTGTTTGTGAGCTTTTTAATAGCAAAAAAAATAGATTAGCGTAATTTTTTCAGAGTTACAAAAATGATATTATTCATTCAAACAAGTAGTTTCTTGATGAAATTATGCTTTTAAATTTAAATTCGGTTATGAAAAAATAAAATGAATTCTTCGATGAACAATGCGAAACATCGTTTTTGTGCCATGTAATTAAAGAATGAATATGACAAGGGAGTAGAAAAAGTCGAAAGAAAATGATATGAAACAAAGTTTTATGATAACTATGAATTTTCAGTTTTTAAATCGTCAAATGGATACTGTAATGAACATTTCTTGTCTGAATGTATCAAAAATATTTCTGAGTGAAAATCAACTTCAAATCCAAGCTGGCAAATTCCTTCGCTGGTATGATAGAAAGCTTTTTCGAAATCTGTTCGCTTTTTTCATTTAAAAGTGTAAAATCGTAAATAGTTTTTTCTGGTACAAAAATATGAATGTAAATCATTGCTTTATTTCATTTAAATTTGGCTAGAAAATGCATCTGAAAACACTGATATTATTCGAACCATACTGTTGCAGTGTATGTTGAAATACTGTAATTACTATAAAATAAATGATATAATATTTGTAAATAACAATTAGCGACATTTATTACAGGTCCATAGAAATTTGATGAGTAAATTCCCAACATTTAAAACATCATAGATACAAAATTTTAACTGGCAACTTTTTTCAATTCAATAATCAGACCTAATCAACAAGGAGTCTTTCTAGTAATTAAGAGTTCACATTTAGATTCTTAAGCAACAGTTCCTTGACAATTCAAAATTTTGTTAGCCATCGAAAGTGATACTTAGAGGAAAAAAGCACATATGACGTAGAATAGGAAAAACAAATTTACCATAGTCTTAATGACGAATTCGAAAAAAATCGTAGTTTTTAAGGAACTATCTTCGCCCAACTCTTTATTTCTTTCTTCATTTGAAATTTATATCAATAAATCATAACCGAATTCGGCGAAACCCAAACTTTACTTTTTTTTAAAACCAATTGCCTTTTAGAAAAGACAAAGAAATCTATTGTTACCAGTTTTGTGAATCATACAAAATCAATCGACTGTTCTCGCTCGACACTTTCAATTTAGCTCGACGGTGAAATCATGCTCATTATAACTCATGTTTGCCAGTTCACATTGTTCATTAATGCGTGATAAAGTCACCTTCTGAAAGTCATTGGAACAGAACACAAAGGAAACAAACTTCTTTACTCCTTAAAATACTTCTTTTATTCAGCATAAATGCACCCGCAGACGTAAACTTTTTTACAATTTTGAAAATTTATATAATTGCAGGAATTATTTATTATGCTGTCAGTTGTTTCGATTGAGTATTTCATTGCTTTAACAATGTAAGTTAAAATCTTAAAGTGCTATTATCACATCATTCATTGAGTTAATTTGCCTATTAATGTGTTACTTCTCATTTAGCATAGTATTATCAATCGCTGAAACAGATGCACAGCTGTTCGAATTAAATCTGTTCTCGTACAACAATAACAGGGCGGTCGATAACGTATGTTTCATATCTCTTATTAGTGTTCATTTAAATGTTAATGTTCCTAGTGAGAGCTTATTTTAAATATATTTCTTATTAGTGTTCATTTAAATGTTAATGTTCCTAGTGAGAGTTTATTTTAAATTTTAGCCGTTGAACGTCGTCCGACCAGATCCACCACGCCCAGGAAATCTTGGACGCCGAAGAGGTCAGCAGACTTTTTTCCTTGGTGCTGGTCTGGGTTTTCTTGCAGGAAGCGTATTTGGTACAGGCTTCTCCAGCCCCTTTTTGCCACAATATTTTGGTTATCCGTACTATCCTGGATACCCGTACTACGGTGGATATTCATATCCTTATAGCTATTATTATATTGGCTAATTGTTTTATTTTCTCCAAAAACATTTCTATCATTGCACGGACTTAAATTTGCAAAAAAATACAAAATATTATTGGGCATTATCTTGGGTCATTACACTGTTTCATAAGCAAGTATGAAACAGAATGTAAACTGAATGAATCTATGCGAAATTTCGTAGCTCTGTGATATTTTGCAGTATCCATGCTGACTAGTGATTTGCAAACTGCAGTAAATGAATCTATTGGTAGTTTTATTGTCAGTTATTCACTAAATAATTAAAATTGTAGTAGTAACGTAATTAAAAAATAATTGTACAGTATTTCTATGTTTTTGTTCTTAGAATTTTTTAAAATTTGATGCCAGAAAGGCTGAACTTGTTAAATAGTTTTTGTTGAAGCAGAATAATACTGTGAATTACATGTGCTTTATGAACGGTCATTCTAGTTTACTTTGTGTAGTCAACAAGTACTGGTCATACTCCATCTGGCATAGAATGATACTTTCTCTAAAAATTAATTTAATTGACAATTCAATCAGTGAATGAAAAAATTGGTCATTGATAGGGAAATTAGAGAAATGCGTCGTTTTTGTGCCATGCAAGTGAAGAATGAGTATGATAAGGGAGTAAAAAGTAGCATAAGTATGTTAATATTCGATAAGAATATTACTTATGACATGATGGCGTTGTATGTGAATGATTTTGAAATTAACAAGGTAATAAAGTCAAGTAATATTGGCTTATATTCGTCAAATAAATTAAGAAGTTTAATGAAAATATTTCAGTGGATGAATAATTGAAAATATATGTATTTTAAAAGATTTTTCTTCAAATTTTAAGCCTCTTTTGTTACTTTGGGCATCGTTATTAAAAAATCAAAAGAAGTACGAAAATTTTTCCTTCAAATATTTAAACAGGTGTTTGTGAGTTTTTTAATAGCGAAAAAAATAGATTAGCGTAATTTTTTCAGGGTTACAAAAATGACATTATTCATTCAAACAAGTAGTTTCTTGATGAAATTATATTTTTAAATTTGAATTTGGTTATGAAAAAATAAAATGAATTCTTCGATAAACAATGTGAAGCATCGTTTTTGTGCCATGTAATTAAAGAATGAATATGACATATGAAAAAAAAAAGTTTTATGATAACTATGAATTTTCAGTTTTTAGGTTGTCAAATGGACATTATAATGAACAGTTCTTGTCTAAATGCATCAAAAAATAAAAAAAAAATTTTTTAAGTGCAAATCAACTTCAAATCTAAACTGGCAACCTTGGTATGACAAAAAGCTTTTTCGTAGTCTGTTTGGCATTATCAGCGGTAATTCGTTTATATATCTATACACAAGTAAGTTGAAAAAGAATTAATTTACTTTATAGCGGTAGCAGACGGTGCATTTGCTATCTATCTTTGTGCGCTATTTTACATTTCTTATTATTAGCATGTAGAGTTTGGAATAATTCACATAAAACATCAACATGTCATCAATTACATATTCTCATCGAATATTAATATATTTTTACTCCGATGGTTGAACAATCAATGCGAGCGATCCGGAATCGTTGGCCAGAATTTGCCAATTTTTTTATTATTTGTAGTTTTCAGCGTATTCCGCACCGTTCAATTTAATTCAATTTTCAACGTTTTAATTTCAATATAGCTGTTCAAAAGTTCAAAAAGGTTCAAAGAGACACATGCAAATCACGACACCTGTTCCATCAGATTAAATCCAACCAATTAATTCATTATTTAGAGGTCTTATGTACTGCAAAAAATTTTTGATAAAATATTTCCTTGTAATTCTTCAAGCAAGCAAGTCATTTTAAATTAACCGAGTACTGCGCATTACTTTTAAATAAATTGATTGCAATAAGAAAAACGGATTGGAGCGAGGCCTCAAAATCTAATGGTTCTTTTATGCAAATTTTCCACAGATGAAATTCATAGAAACTTACAAATGAACTAGATTTCAATTTACTTGGTCAAGTTTCTGCAACTGTAGGATTTACAAAGAAATCGGCAAATGGAAAGAAATGAAGTAGCGGCGAATGAAGGAAAATGATAATGTTCAGCTTCAGTAGAGAATGGCTACATGGCTTTTTTACATTTAAAAAGTGTGAAATCGTAAGCAGTTTTTTCTGGTCTACAAAAACATGAAGTATACCATCCTTGCTTTATTTAATTCGAATTTTAGGTAGAAAATGCATCTGAAAACATTGATATTTTTCAAAGCATACTGTTGCAATGCACGGTAGAAATACTGTTATTATTATAAAAGAAATGTTATAGTATCATTAATAATATTTAGCGGCATTTATTCCATAAAAAATTTAATGAGTAAATTTCCAACATTTAAAACATCATAAATATTAAAATTTAACTGGCAGCTTTTTTCAATTCAATAATTAGACTAGTCATTAAGGAGTTTTTCTAGTCATTAAGAGTTCACATTTAGATTTTTCAGCAACGGTTCCTTGCCAATTCAAAATTCTGTCAGCCGTCGAAAGTGAAAACGTAGAGGAAAAAAGCACATATGACGTAGAATAGGAAAAATAAGTTTACCATAGTGATAATGATGGACATTTTTCGAAAGAAGGCGTAGTTTTTAAGGAACCGTCTTCGCCCAACTCTTTATTTCTTTCTTCATATAAAAAATATACCAATGAGTCATAACGAATTCGGCAGAACCCAAACGTTGTTTTTTTTTAGGAAAGTTGCCTTTTTTTTTTCTACTGTTGCCAGTTTTGTGAATCATACAAAATCAATCGAATCTCTTCGATTAACACTTTCAATTTAGTCAACGGTGAAATCATTTTCATAATAACTCATGTTTGCCGGTTTACGTTGTCCATTAATGCGTGAAAAAAACCTGCTGAAGATTTCTCTGTCTTTTTTTAAAAGACAATTAGCCCTAAGGAAAAGTAAAGTTTGCGCTTTTCCAAATTCGGTGTGGCTCACTGGTACACGTTTGGTGTGAAGGAAGAAACAAAGAGTTGGACGGAGATGATTTTTCTAAAAACTACGATTTTATTTGAAGTTCTCAACTGTGATAAACCTGTTCCTCCTTTATGCGTCATAGGTGCTTTTTTCCTTTAAACATTACCTTCGACGGCTAAAAAAGTTTTGAAAGGGCAAGGAAGCATTGTTCAAAACTCTAAATGTGAACTCTTAATGACTAGAAAAGATGCTTTTTGATTGTGCTTGATTACTGAATGCAAAAAAACTCCAGGTGAATAACCTAATATGATGCTCTGGGAATTAAAATTCAACAATTGAGTGGTTTTTGAGCAGGTTAGAATTCACTGCCTCCTTCATTTTCGAGATTTCATTCGCTTAAAATGACTTTATTTAATTAAAGAGCATCTGTACAAGGAACAGATTGTTATAACTTTCCTATTATGATCGAGTTGATTCTTGGAGGATGAACAACAGTTTAAAAAATTCCAAAAAAGCAAATTTTAAAGTATTATATGCCAAAAAAATTACTACTTTTCAATCACTTTGTTATCGCATTATTTCAGTTATTTATCATAATAGTTCATCATAAAATAATCTTTCGCTCAGTTTTTATATTTATTGGAAGTGTAGTCATCATTCAGTTTATTTTGATTTCAACTGAGGACAGAAAAAGACAATTAACCGCTGTATACTTCCTTTCACGGTACAATTGCTTGCATGTCAGTGATTCAACGAAGTGGAAGTGGAATAATGATGTGCAATTTTTTTATTTTTTCATTTCTTTTCGAATATATTTTTATATTTCAACAAATAAATCTCCATTTCAATTTTTTTTCTACAAACAAATACATCTACAAGTACATTTTTCTAATCTCCCTATCAATGATCAATTTTTTCATTCATTGATTGAATTGTCAATTAAATTAATTTTTAGAGAAAGTACCATTCTATGCTAGATGGAGTATGACCAGCACCTATTGGCTACACAAAGTAAACAAGAATGACCGTTCATAAGGCATATGTAATTCGCAGTATTATTGTGCTTCAACAGAAATTATTTAATAAGTTCAGCCCTTCTGGTAATAAATTTTAAAGAATTCCAAGAACAAAAACATAGGAATACTGTGCAATTTTTAATTACATTGCTACTACAATATTTCAATCATTTAGTGAATAACTGACAATAAAACTACCAATAGATTCATTTATTGTAGTTTGCAAATTACTAGTCAGCATGGACACTGCAAAATACAACAGAGCTACGGAATATCGCATAGTTTTTCGACATGCTTGCAAGATTTATTCAGTTTACATTCTGTTTCAAAACTTGCTCATAAGACGCAAGATAATACAGATTTTGTATTTTTTTGCAAATTTAGACTCCGCACAATAATAAAAAGGTTTTTGGAGAAAATGAAACAGTTAGCCACGAAAAACTCCAGGAAATCCTGGACGTTGTAAGTAATAAGGATAATAATAGTAATAAGGATAGTAAGGATAGTAAGGATAGTAGTACGGATAACCAAAGCTTGGTCGCGAAAAAGTATTTGAGAAGCGTGAACCAAGTGCGCTTCCAGCAAGAAAACCCAGAGCAGCAGCCCCAAATAGACCCGGAGAACCTCTTCCGTCTCCAAAAATTCCTGGACGTTGAACGCCAAATGGTCCGCGGTTCAGCGACTAAAATTTAAAAAATAAGCTATCACTGGGAACTGTACAATTAAATGAGCACTTAATAAGAGATATAAAACATACGTTATTGCCTGCCCTGTTATTGTTGAACGAGAACAGATTAACATTAAAACCAAGACCGAGCTGTGCATCTGTTTCAGCGATTGATATTACCATGCTAAACGAGAAGTGACACATTAATAGGCAAATTAACCCAATGAATGATATGATAATAGCACTTTAAGATTTTAACTTACATTGTTAAAGCAATGAAATACTCAATTGAAACAATTGACTGCATAATAAATAATTCCTGCAATTATATAAATTTGTATAATTGTAAAAAAGTTCACGTCTTCCGTGCATTCATGCTGAATAAAACTAGTATTGTGAGAAGTAAAGAAGTTTGTTTTCTTTGTGCTTTGTCCTAATGATTGGTGACTTTTTCACGCATTAATGGACAACGTGAACTGGCAAAAAGAATTATTATGAAAATGATTTCAGCGTTGACTAAATTGAAATTGTCAAGCGAAGAGAGCCAATTGATTTTGTATGATTACAAAATTGGTAATATTTCTTTGTCTTTTTTAAACGACAACTGGTCTTAAAGAAAAGTAAAGTTTGAGTTCCGCTGAATTCGGTTATGACTCACTAGTATATTTTTGATATGAAGGAAGAAATAAAGAGTTGGGCGAAGACAGTTCCTTAGAAACTACGCCTTCTTTCGAAAAATGTTCATCATTATGACTATGATAAACTTATTTTTCCTATTCTACGTCATATGTGCTTCTTTCCTCTAAGTATCACTTTCGATGGCTAAAAAAATTTTGAAGTGGCAAGGAACCGTTGCTCAAAAATCTAAATGTGAACTCTTAATGACTAGAAAAACTTCTTAATGATTAGGTCTAATTATTGAATTGAAAAAAGTTGCCAGTTGAAATTTCATATTTATGATGGTTTAAATATTGGAAATTTACTCATTAAATTTTTAATGGAACTGTAATAAATGTCGCTAAATATTATTTGTGATTATAAGATTTTTTTTATAATAATTATAGTATTTCTACCGTGCATTGCAACAGTTTGCTTTGAATAATATCAATGTTTTCAGATGCATTTTCTACCCAAAATTCGAATGAAATAAAGCAAAAATGATTTACATTCATGTCTTTGTAAACCAGAGAAAACTATTTACGATTTCACGCTTTTTAAATGAAAAAAGCCATTATCACTTTCACTTATCACTTGTCACTTATTATCACCTATATTATCGCTTACACTATCTGCTGAAGCTGAACATTATCACTTTCCTTCTTTCTCCGTTACCTCATTTCTTTCCATTTGCCGATTTCTTTGTAAATCCTACAGTTGCAGAAACTTGGCCAAGTAAATTGAAATCTAGTTCGTTTGTAAGTTTCTATGAATTTCATCTGTGGAAAATTTGCATAAAAGAACCATTAGATTTTGAGGCCTCGCTCCAATCCGTTTTTCTTATTGCAATCAATTTATTTAAAAGTTATGCGCAGTACTCGGTTAATTAAAAATAACTGATGACTTGTTTGTATGAAGAATTATAAGAAAATATTTTATCAAAACTTTTTGGCAATGCATAAGATCTCTTAATAATGAATTAGTTTTTTTTGGTTGTAGATTAATCTGATGGATCAGTTGTCGTAGTTTCCTATGTGTCTCTTAGTGTTCGGAAAGATCAAGACAGTGGCATGAATGCAATGACATTCATTAATTGTTGTCATTTATTATATTCATTTGCAACAATTTTTACTTTATTCTTTAAAATTTCAACTAAATTTTCAAGTAAAAATACAAAACGATTAATAATATATGAAGGAACGTTGAAATTAGCAATAAAAACAATAAACAATTTCCATCAAAAAACACTGAAACAACTTCTGGACATGATTGGCTAATAGGATGCATCATAATTCACTACGAAAAGCTTCATCAAATTTCGGATATGCATATGGCCAGTCACGACATTTCACATCATTAGACTGAAACTTGATCTCCTCCAAATTAATATCACGTAGATCATGAAGAACCGTTCTCGGGTCACCTTTAATTTCATGATTCACTTGCATAAAACAGTTCTGCAATTTTTTGCTAATTTTTATACAATCCTGTAGAATTTATTCATCATTTTTGTTCAATTTTTTAAAAGCATTATTAAGCAACTGAATTAAACCGACATAGTTTAACGGTTGTTATATGGGTTTCTAACAGTTCAGTTGAGGTATGACAGGATAAAACATTTAAAAGCTTCGTATAATCGCCGCGAATGTGCACTGAACAGTATTCTTATTGGGCATACAATGGTGAGTAATATTTAAATATATCTTATGAACAAGCGATTGTTATAAATTTTGTTTAAAAAAAAATTCACAATTTATACAAGTCAGAATGACTTTATTGCTAAATTTTCAGTATCAGAACTTGTCACCCGGCTTGCTTTATTTCTCAGATATTTGTATTAATGTGTCCTTCTAAGGTTTTATGCCGGAACAAAAACAGGAAGAAAGAATGATTTTTGATTCGAAACTAACTTTCTGCGTATCTCTTTTGTTATTGGGCATACAATGGTGAGTAATATTTAAATATATCTTATGATCTATAGCATGTCTAGTTCCATGCACCAAAAATTGACCGTCACGTGCGCTCAAAAAATAGTCGCTGTTCCGTAAGATACCTTTTGACACCTCTCCATACTTTATATCTATAAAAACGTCTCCAATTCTTTTTTAAAATCTTCTGAACGCCATTGTTATTCATAGTAATTTTTTGGCACCAATAAAGTTTTAATTGCTTTGAATAAAGTAAAGATTGTTTCTTCTGCTTTTTCTTACTGACGAATTCTGAACCTAAACTCATATTTTCTTCATAATTAAAATTTTTTGGTAAAATAAGACTCAGCAAAATTTATTGCTTAAATAGCATTGGTTAATGGCTGGTGATAGTGAGTGAAAGCTCGACATATATGTCAGGAGGATACTAAACAAGCTGCAGGAAAGCTGTAGACCCAGACGTTCAGCTAACTGATATATGTGAATGACGATGATGCATGATTATGTTGGAGAGAATTATCATACAGAAGAGAGAATTGTCATACAGAAGACCTTAATAATTTCTATTAATAAATCAAAACGGAAAAAAAGCGATGGAATGTTATGCGAAAAGTGCGAAGGACTTTTGAAATTTTTAAATAAAATTTTTTAGGACAAGAAACTTGCATTTAACTTCTTCGAAAGAATTGAGTAGCACTGCATAAGCTGGCTTATTATGACATAGCATTCTTCCCGTTATCACAATTTTATATAAAGATTTTGTCGCTTCAATTTCGAAATCATTTCCTTTCACCGCAGTCATCAATGTAACTACTACCAATTCCACCAGAACACAGGAGTGCCTCATATATTATCTGAATTTACTTGGATCATATCTCGGTATGGATCATATCGAGCTTTTTTTCTTCCTTAAATAACTAAAATAGCCCTCGAGACTAAGAGTCCTCGGTCAAGTTTGAAATTGCAGATATTAACCTGTAATTAGTGTTGCGCTACTAGTGCTAATAGTCAAATAGTATCATCGTTGAAAGGAAGTGTCCATTCTACGTAAGAAATCGGCTTACAGTGATAAAGTAAACCAACCAGATATCTATATTGCTGAAATCTCGAATTGTCTCGGTATCTTTTGCAATGAAAAATGCAAGTGATAACTGATGTTCAGAAGGAACAAAATCATTTTATGCGAACTAGATCGCATGCAAATTTTTTACCATCAGTAGAATGAGCATTGGTAACATTTAGAACTTGTGTAACTTGCATATATACTTGGTATCCAGCTGTTCAGCGACTTCCTGAAAAACTTTCCAACTGTTCAACGACTTCCTGAAAAACTTTCCAACTGTTCAGTGACTTCCTGAAAAACTTTCCAACTGTTCAGCGACTTCCTGACAATGACGAGCATTCGATGAATAAGGCGAAAATAGACAGTTGTTTCTTACAAACTACGATTTCTGTTGAAAAAAAGTACGACAAATTCATAATTAGAATAAACTTTGTTTTTCTCCCTTTTGTCACTACACTGTTTTCCTATACTCTTTTCTTCTTTAATTATTGCATTTTTTTCTCCAATCAAAATTAAATTTTCTAACTTCTAAATAATTAACTATTGATCTAAGAAATAATCATTAGTATTGGTAGTGAACCTTCGCTCAATAACTCCTATTCTCCCTAAACTGTCTTTTTCTCAATATCGCAGAATCGCTTATCTGGTTTCATTTTCAAAGAGATTCCTAAACTTTATATTTACGGTCGCCGAAAACATTTCCACCACGCAATACTTGTTTTGAATTATGTAATACAACTGAAATCCACACGACTAACTTTTTCAACTATCTCAAGCACAGTACATTTATTTAATTACCTTAATGTCGTTTGACGAAAAAATTTCTTGGGATGCTGACAGATGTAGTAGAAATAGTTATCCTAGTAAGCATAATTCCATGTTGCCAAGTGTCATCGGTAAGGAATTAGAAATTAGCGTGAGAACCAATTATTAGATAACAACAAAAATCGAAAACAATGTCTGTTTCATATCCACCATAATCATCACAACAATTTATAAAACTACAGAGAAAATGAAAGAGAGAACTACATTTGACGCAGAAAGTCGGATCGAAAAACAACAATCTTGTGGTGATTACGGTGAACAAGATTCTACATGTAATAGAGGAGCATTACTGTCATTCTTGTCTTTTATGAATTCGCGGTAGTGTGATTGTTTTCTGGAAAGAAAAAATATTTCCTGTGTTTGCTCAGTTTGCTTTAGTCTATTTTTGTCGTTGAAACTTTAAAAAAAAAAAAGTGCAAAAACAGAGAATTGGTCGCACAATTAGTTTCTCACTTTATTGCTTTCAATCATTCCGCATTCGATTTTCTTGACGCCTTGAAAGATGACATCCGAATGAGGACCAAATGGAATAGCGAAATTCGATGCTATTAGTTGTATGCTTTATCTAAAATCAATTGGCTCCCCTCGCTTAACACTTCGAATATAGTCAACGATAAAATTATCTTCATAATAACTCATTTTTGTCAATTTACGTTATCCACTAATACGTGAAAAAGGAAATTACGGCAATTGACTAATTAATCAGATTAACCTCCAATCAAAAAAAATTAATTCATTATTAAGAGGTCTTATGCACTGCCAGAAAAAGTTTTGATAAAATATTTCCTTATAATTCTTCATGCAAGCAAATCATCAGTTATTTTAAATTTATCGAACACTGTGCATTACTTTTAAATAAATTGGTTGTAATCAGAGAAACGGATTGGAGCGAGGCCTCAAAATCTAATGGTTCTTTTACGCAAATTTTTCACAGAAGAAATTCGTAGAAGCTCACAAATGAGCTAGGTTTCAATTTACTTGGCCAAGTTTCTGTAACTGTAGGATTTACAAAGAAATCGGCAGATGGAAAGAAACGAGGTAGCGGCAAATGAAGGAAAATGATAATTTCAGCTTCAGTAGATAGAAGAGACATGATTTTTTCCCGTTTAAAAACATCGTAAACAGTTTTTTCTGGTCTACAAAAACATGAAGTATATCATCTTCAAAGCATACTGTTGCAATGTTTGGTTGAAATACTATAATTATAAAAGAAATAATGTAATACCTGTAAATAAAAATTAGCGACATTTATTACAATTTCATTGAAATTTAATAATATTTTCTGCGAAATGAGTAAGTTTCCCGCATTTAAAACATTATAAATATGAAATTTTAACTGGTAAATTTTTTCAGAAATATTCGCCATATTTTGAAAAAAAAAGCAATTGGTTTCAACAAATTTCGAAAATTTACATCTGTGCTGACAACAATGCTGATGGCAGCCTTATCTCGCTATAAAATTTAAAAAATGTGAGCAGCGTGAAAATCATTTATCTATACGATGTAAGAGTAATGATATTACAACATTAAGAAAACTTAGGTGTAGCTGTTTTCCTGCCATTAATTCGCATTAATTCGTCTTCAAGATTATCACCCTCTCCACTATTAGACATTGATAAGAACACTGATATCCGTTCTGGTGTAGCACTAGTAGTAGCAGCAATAGCAATAGCAATCAGCTGATCAGCTGATTGATGGTATTGGATGAGTATGTATTTCTAGAAATTGCACATTTCATTGTTCTTCGTTATTAGCATTAAAATGCAAATTTCATTGCAGTATTATTTTGTGCTAGCTCATTTCGAACCTATCATCAGCTAATGATTTAGTTTCAAGTGACTTGCACTTTTCACATAATATTCCATCGTTTTTTTCCGTTTTGATTTATTAATACAAATTATTAAGGTCTTCTGTATGACAATTCTCTCCAACACAACCATGCATCATCTTCATTCACATATATCAATTTGCTGAACGTTACTCTTTTTCCGATCTTAGCCTGCCCAAAGGTCTACAGCTTTCACGCAGCTTGTTTAGTATCCTCTTGACGTATGTGTCGAGCTTCAACTCATTATCACAACTACTTATCAATGCTATTTAAGCAATAAATTTTGCTGATTCCTATTCTGTCAAAGAATTTTATTTATCTAGGATGAGAAAGATATGAGTTTAGATTCAGAATTCGTCGATAAGAAAAAGCAGAAGAAACAATCTTTACTTTATTTACTTAAAAAAATTAAAACTTTATTGCTGCCAAGAAATACTATGAATAACAATGGGCGTTCAGAAGATTTTGAAAAAAAGATGTTTTTATGGATATAAAGTATGGAAAGATGTCAAAAGGTATTTTTACGAAACAGCGACTATTTTTTGAGAGGACTTGGCGGTCAATTTTTTGCATGGAACCAAATGTGCTATGGACCATAAGATCATTCTTTTATTAGTTTTTCACAATTTATACAATAATTTATACAAGTCAGAATGACTTATTTGCTAAATTTTCACTATCAGAACTTGTCACCAGCTTCTTTAATATCTCACATATTTGTATCAATTTGTCCTTCATAAAAAACGTATCAAGTTTCATGCCAATCACCATTCTGCTTTTCACTGTTGCATCGCTTGTTGTCGATGAATCTCTTCTTCGGCAGCCTTTTCTTCACCAAACTGTAAAGTGCTGAAATCTGTCATCAACTCACGATTTAGGATACCTCGTAAAATTACGCAGACACCGTTCAGGATGAATCGGCTTTCAAAAGTTATCTGTAAGTGTTGTCGATTTATACTTTTGCAACTCACTTATGAAAGCCAATCAAATTCAAAAAGTGCTTCAGTAGCTAAATGCAATCTATTTATTTTAACATCTCAACATTAAAAAGGATGAATTATTGAAATCGAATTTATTAGAAATGTTGAAGTCCTAAAAACCGCAAACGAATTGTAAATGGAATATTTCAGTAAGGATTTCTAGGCTAAAACAGCTGAAAAAGTATAGCATTTTCGAAAGGCTTTTCTGTTCTCTTCAGAGAGACCGATATGCCTTGTAATACGCGTCGAACTTTTTAAATTACAACTTAATTAAGGATAAATTTCATTGTACCTCCTTTTGGTCAATGTAAAAGAAGATAAAGGAAAATCACTGTTATAACCAAACTGCGTGAATGTCTGAAAAAATCACGGATAATTTGAAATTGAACTCTACACTATTTTCAAATTAGTCATAAAACCACTGAAAGAGAACAACGATATTATGTTAATTAGCCATCACGTGAAATTCAACAGTAAGGACAAATGATCTGTTTGATAACCGTAAATTTAAGGTCAAAATAAAGTTTTCTAACCCCTAAATATTTAACTATTGCTCAATTCCTTTCTCTTCGAACTGAAAGATAATTTTCCAAAAAAATTACATTTGTCTTTCATATTTTAGTAATTGAATACATTGAATTGAATAGTACGGAAATGTTATTTCCATAAATTCCAAAATTATTTTTTGGAACAGTGTTGAAGCAGCGGTAACAGATGACAGTGTTCTTAGTAAATACGAATAGATAGTAAGAGATATGACACACTGAATTCAAAGAGTTAAACGAAGAGAGCAAATTGATTTCAGATGAATCGCACTACTGTTAACAGTAGATTTCTCCGTCTTTTCTTAAAAGATAATTCGCCCTAAGGAAAAGTAAAGTTTGCGCTTTGCCGAATTCGGTGTGGCTCACTGGTACACGTTTGATGTGAAGGAAAAAATAAAGAGTTGGACGGAGATGGTTTTTCTAAAAACTACAATTTTATCGAAGTTCTCAACTGTGATAAACCTGTTCCTCCTTTTTTCGTCATAGGTGCTTTTTTCCTCTAACTATCACTTTCGACGATTAACAAAATTTTGAAAGGGCAAGGAAACATCGTTCAAAACTCTAAATGTGAACTCTTAATGACTAGAAAAATGCCTGTTGATTGGGCTTAATTATTGAATGCAAAAACTATGCAAAAAACTTCTGGTGAATAACCTTATATGATGCTCCGGGAATTAAAATTCAACAATTGAGTAGTTTTTGAGCCGGTTAGAATTCACTGCCTCCTTCATTTTCGAGATTTCATTCTCTTAAAATGGCTCTATTTAATTAAAAAGCATCTGTACAAGGAGCAGATTGTTATAACTTTCCTATTAATGATCGAGTTGATTTCTGTTGGATGAACAACAGTTTAAAAAATTCCAAAAAAGCAAATTTTAAAGTATTATATGCCAAAAAAATTACTACTTTTCAATCACTTTGTTATCGCATTATTTCAGTTATTTATCATAATAATTTGTCATAAAACAATCTTTTGCTCAGTTTTTGTATTTACTGGAAGTGTAGTCATCATTCAGTTTAATTTGATTTCAACTGAGGACAGAAAAAGGCAATTAACTGCTGAATGCTTCCTTTCACGGTACAATTGCTTGCATGTCAGTGATTTCAACGAAGTGGAAGTGGAATAATGATGTGCAATTTTTTCAATTCTTCTTTTCAAATTTTCAAATGTATTTGTCTATTTCAACAAATAAATCTCCGTTTCAACCTTTTTCTACAAACAAGTACATCTACAACACATTTCTCTAATCTCCCTATCAATGACCAATTTCTTCATTCATTGATTGAATTGTGAATTAAATTAATTTTTAGAGAAAGTATCATTCTATGCTAGATGGAGTATGACCAGCACCTATTGGCTACACAAAGTAAACAAGAATGACCGTTCATAAGGCATATGTAATTCGCAGTATTATTGTGCTTCAACAGAAATTATTTAATAAGTTCAGCCCTTCTGATAATAAATTTTAAAGAATTCCAAGAACAAAAACATAGGAATACTGTGCAATTTTTAATTACATTGCTACTACAATATTTCAATCATTTAGTGAATAACTGACAATAAAACTACCAATAGATTCATTTATTGTAGTTTGCAAATTACTAGTCAGCATGGACACTGCAAAATACAACAGAGCTACGGAATATCGCATAGTTTTTCGACATGCTTGCAAGATTTATTCAGTTTACATTCTGTTTCAAAACTTGCTCATAAGACGCAAGATAATATCGATTTTGTATTTTTTTGCAAATTTAGACTCCCCAGAATAATAAAAAGGTTTTTGGAGAAAATAAAACAGTTAGCCACGAAAACTTCTAGAAAATCCTGGACGTTGTAAGTAATAAGGATAGTAATAGTAATAAGGATAGTAAGGATAGTAATAGTACGGATAACCAAAGCTTGGTTGCGAAAAAGTATTTGAGAAGCGTGAACCAAGTGTGCTTCCAGCAAGAAAACCCAGAGCAGCAGCCCCAAATAGACCCGAAAGACCTCTTCCGTCTCCAAAAATTCCTGGAAGTTGATTGCCATTTTGTCTGCGGTTCAGCGACTAAAATTTAAAAAATAAGCTATCACTGGGAACTTTACAATTAAATGAGCACTAATAAGAGAAATAAAACATACGTTATTGCCTGCCGTGTTACTGTTGTATGAGAACAGATTAAAATCAACATCAAGACCGAGCTGTGCATCTGTTTCAGCGATTGATATTACCATGCTAAACGAGAAGTGACACATTAATAGGCAAATTAACTCAATGAATAATGTGATAATAGCACTTTAAGATTTTAACTTACATTGTTAAAGCAATGAAATACTTAATTGCAACAATTGACTGCATAATAAATAATTCCTGCAATTACATAAAGTTGTATAATTGTGAAAAAGTTCACGTCTTCCGTGCATTCATGCTGAATAAAACTAGTATTGTGAGAAGTAAAGAAGTTTGTTTCCTTTGTGCTTTGTCCTAATGATTGGTGACTTTTTCACGCATTAATGGACAACGTGAACTGGCAAAAAGAATTATTATGAAAATGATTTCAGCGTTGACTAAATTGAAATTGTCAAGCGAAGAGAGCCAATTGATTTTGTATGATTACAAAATTGGTAATATTTCTTTGTCTTTTTTAAACGACAACTGGTCTTAAAGAAAAGTAAAGTTTGAGTTCCGCTGAATTCGGTTATGACTCACTAGTATATTTTTGATATGAAGGAAGAAATAAAGAGTTGGGCGAAGACGGTTCCTTAGAAACTACGCCTTCTTTCGAAAAATGTTCAGCATTATGACTATGGTAAACTTATTTTTCCTATTCTACGTCATATGTGCTTTTTTCCTCTAAGTATCACTTTCGATGGCTAAAAAAATTTTGAAGTGGCAAGGAACCTTGCTCAAAAATCTAAATGTGAACTCTTAATGACTAGAAAAACTTCTTAATGATTAGGTCTAATTATTGAATTGAAAAAAGTTGCCAGTTGAAATTTCATATTTGTGATGGTTTAAATATTGGAAATTTACTCATTAAATTTTTAATGGAGCTGTAATAAATGTCGCTAATTGTTATTTACAGATATTATATCATTTCTTTTATAATAATTATAGTATTTCTACCGTGCATTGCAACAGTTTGCTTTGAATAATATCAATGTTTTCAGATGCATTTTCTACCCAAAATTCGAATGAAATAAAGCAAAAATGATTTACATTCATGTCTTTGTAGACCAGAGAAAACTATTTACGATTTCACGCTTTTTAAATGAAAAAAGCCATTATCACTTTCACTTATCACTTGTCACTTATTATCACCTATATTATCGCTTACACTATCTGCTGGAGCTGAACATTATCA
Organism: Mansonella perstans; assembly: GCA_037074765.1. Lineage (NCBI taxonomy): Eukaryota > Metazoa > Nematoda > Chromadorea > Rhabditida > Onchocercidae > Mansonella > Mansonella perstans. The sequence goes on from JBAMDO010000072.1 coordinate 182,249, forward strand.
CTTTCCTTCTTTCTCCGTTACCTCATTTCTTTCCATTTGCCGATTTCTTTGTAAATCCTACAGTTGCAGAAACTTGGCTAAGTAAATTGAAATCTAGTTCGTTTGTAAGTTTCTATGAATTTCATCTGTGGAAAATTTGCATAAAAGAACCATTAGATTTTGAGGCCTCGCTCCAATCCGTTTTTCTTATTGCAATCAATTTATTTAAAAGTAATGCGCAGTACTCGGTTAATTTAAAATGACTTGCTTGCTTGAAGAATTACAAGGAAATATTTTATCAAAAATTTTTTGCAGTACATAAGACCTCTAAATAATGAATTAATTGGTTGGAGTTTAATCTGATGGAACAGGTGTCGTGATTTGCATGTGTCTCTTTGAATTACAGCTATCTTGAAATTAAAACGTTGAAAATTGAATTAAATTGAACGGTTCGGAACACGCTGAAAACTACAAATAATAAAAAAATTGGCAGATTCTGGCCAACGATTCCGGATCGCTCGCATTGATTGTTCAACCATTGGAGTAAAAATAAATTAATATTCGATGAGAATATGTACTTGATGACATGTTGATGTTTTATGTGAATTATTCCAAACTCTACATGCTAATAATAAGAAATGTAAAACAGCGCATTTCATCTGTGGAAAATTTGCATAAAAGAACTATTAGATTTTGAGGCCTGCTCTAATCCGTTTTTCTGATTGCAATCAATTTATTTAAAAGTAATGCGCAGTACTCGGTTAATTAAAAATAACTGATGACTTGTTTGTATGAAGAATTATAAGAAAATATTTTATCAAAACTTTTTGGCAATGCATAAGATCTCTTAATAATGAATTAGTTTTTTTTGGTTGTAGATTAATCTGATGGATCAGTTGTCGTAGTTTCCATGTGTCTCTTAGTGTTCGGAAAGATCAAGACAGTGGCATGAATGCAATGACATTCATTAATTGTTGTCATTTATTATATTCATTTGCAACCATTTTTACTTTATTCTTTAAAATTTCAACTAAATTTTCAAGTAAAATTACAAAACGGTTAATAATATATGAAGGAACGTTGAAATTAGCAATAAAAACAATAAACAATTTCCATCAAAAAACACTGAAACAACTTCTGGACATGATTGGCTAATAGGATGAATCATATTTTCGCAACCATTTTTACTTTATTCCTTAAAATTTCAACTAAATTTTCAAGTAAAATTACAAAACGGTTAATAATATATGAAGGAACGTTGAAATTAGCAATAAAAACAATAAACAATTTCCATCAAAAAACACTGAAACAACTTCTGGACATGATTGGCTAATAGGATGCATCATAATTCACTACGAAAAGCTTCATCAAATTTCGGATATGCATATGGCCAGTCACGACATTTCACATCATTAGACTGAAACTTGATCTCCTCCAAATTAATATCACGTAGATCATGAAGAACCGTTCTCGGGTCACCTTTAATTTCATGATTCACTTGCATAAAACAGTTCTGCAATTTTTTGCTAATTTTTATACAATCCTGTAGAATTTATTCATCATTTTTGTTCAATTTTTTAAAAGCATTATTAAGCAACTGAATTAAACCGACATAGTTTAACGGTTGTTATATGGGTTTCTAACAGTTCAGTTGAGGTATGACAGGATAAAACATTTAAAAGCTTCGTATAATCGCCGCGAATGTGCACTGAACAGTATTCTTATTGGGCATACAATGGTGAGTAATATTTAAATATATCTTATGAACAAGCGGTTGTTATAAATTTTGTTTAAAAAAAATTCACAATTTATACAAGTCAGAATGACTTTATTGCTAAATTTTCAGTATCAGAACTTGTCACCCGGCTTGCTTTATTTCTCAGATATTTGTATTAATGTGTCCTTCTAAGGTTTATGCCGGAACAAAAACAGGAAAAAAGAATGATTTTTGATTCGAAACTAACTTTCTGCGTATCTCTTTTGTTATTGGGCATACAATGATGAGTAATATTTAAATATATCTTATGATCTATAGCATGTCTAGTTCCATGCACCAAAAATTGACCGTCACGTGCGCTCAAAAAATAGTCGCTGTTCCGTAAGATACCTTTTGACACCTCTCCATACTTTATATCTATAAAAACGTCTCCAATTCTTTTTCAAAATCTTCTGAACGCCCATTGTTATTCATAGTATTTCTTGGCAGCAATAAAGTTTTAATTTTTTTAAGTAAATAAAGTAAAGATTGTTTCTTCTGCTTTTTCTTATCGACGAATTCTGAATCTAAACTCATATCTTTCTCATCCTAGATAATTAAAATTCTTTGACAAAATAGAAATCAGCAAAATTTATTGCTTAAATAGCATTGATAAGCAGTTGTGATAATGAGTTGAAGCTCGACACATACGTCAAGAGGATACTAAATAAGCTGTATGAAAGCTGTAGACTTTTGGGCAGGCTAAGATCGGAAAAAGAGTAACGTTCAGCAAATTAATATATGTGAATGAAGATGATGCATGATTATGTTGGAGAGAATTGTCATACAGAAGACCTTAATAATTTCTATTAATAAATCAAAACAGAAAAAAAGCGATGGAATGTTATGCGAAAAATGCAAAGGCCTCTTCAAACTTTTAAATAAAATTTTTTAGGATAAGAAACTTGCATTTAACTTCTTCGAAAGAATTGAGTAGCACTGCATAAGCTGGCTTATTATGACATAGCATTCTTCCCGTTATCACAATTTTATATAAAGATTTTGTCGCTTCAATTTCGAAATCATTTCCTTTCACCGCAGTAATCAATGTAACTACTACCAATTCCACCAGAACACAGGAGTGCCTCATATATTATCTGAATTTACTTGGATCATATCTCGGTATGGATCATATCGAGCTTTTTTCTTCCTTAAATAACTAAAGTAGCCCTCGAGACTAAGAGTCCTCGGTCAAGTTTGAAATTGCAGATATTAACCTGTAATTGGTGTTGCGCTACTAGTGCTAATAGTCAAATAGTATCATCGTTGAAAGGAAGTGTCCATTCTACGTAAGAAATTGGCTTACAGTGATAAAGTAAACCAACCAGATATCTATATTGCTGAAATCTCGAATTGTCTAGGTATCTTTTGCAATGAAAAATGCAAGTGATAACTGATGTTCAGAAGGAACAAAATCATTTTATGCGAACTAGATCGCATGCAAATTTTTTACCATCAGTAGAATGAGCATTCGTAACATTTAGAACTTGTGTAACTTGCATATATACTTGGTATCCAACTGTTCAGCGACTTCCTGAAAAACTTTCCAACTGTTCAACGACTTCCTGAAAAACTTTCCAACTGTTCAGCGACTTCCTGACAATGACGAGCATTCGATGAATAAGGCGAAAATAGACAGTTGTTTCTTACAAACTACGATTTCTGTTGAAAAAAAGTACGACAAATTCATAATTAGAATAAACTTTGTTTTTCTCCCTTTTGTCACTACACTGTTTTCCTATACTCTTTTCTTCTTTAATTATTGCATTTTTTTCTCCAATCAAAATTAAATTTTCTAACTTCTAAATAATTAACTATTGATCTAAGAAATAATCATTAGTATTGGTAGTGAACCTTCGCTCAATAACTCCTATTCTCCCTAAACTGTCTTTTTCTCAATATCGCAGAATCGCTTATCTGGTTTCATTTTCAAAGAGATTCCTAAACTTTATATTTACGGTCGCCGAAAACATTTCCACCACGCAATACTTGTTTTGAATTATGTAATACAACTGAAATCCACACGACTAACTTTTTCAACTATCTCAAGCACAGTACATTTATTTAATTACCTTAATGTCGTTTGACGAAAAAATTTCTTGGGATGCTGACAGATGTAGTAGAAATAGTTATCCTAGTAAGCATAATTCCATGTTGCCAAGTGTCATCGGTAAGGAATTAGAAATTAGCGTGAGAACCAATTATTAGATAACAACAAAAATCGAAAACAATGTCTGTTTCATATCCACCATAATCATCACAACAATTTATAAAACTACAGAGAAAATGAAAGAGAGAACTACATTTGACGCAGAAAGTCGGATCGAAAAACAACAATCTTGTGGTGATTACGGTGAACAAGATTCTACATGTAATAGAGGAGCATTACTGTCATTCTTGTCTTTTATGAATCGCGGTAGTGTGATTGTTTTCTGGAAAGAAAAAATATTTCCTGTGTTTGCTCAGTTTGCTTTAGTCTATTTTTGTCGTTGAAACTTTAAAAAAAAAAAGTGCAAAAACAGAGAATTGGTCGCACAATTAGTTTCTCACTTTATTGCTTTCAATCATTCCGCATTCGATTTTCTTGACGCCTTGAAAGATGACATCCGAATGAGGACCAAATGGAATAGCGAAATTCGATGCTATTAGTTGTATGCTTTATCTAAAATCAATTGGCTCCCCTCGCTTAACACTTCGAATATAGTCAACGATAAAATTATCTTCATAATAACTCATTTTTGTCAATTTACGTTATCCACTAATACGTGAAAAAGGAAATTACGGCAATAGACTAATTAATCAGATTAACCTCCAATCAAAAAAAATTAATTCATTATTAAGAGGTCTTATGCACTGCCAGAAAAAGTTTTGATAAAATATTTCCTTATAATTCTTCATGCAAGCAAATCATCAGTTATTTTAAATTTATCGAACACTGTGCATTACTTTTAAATAAATTGGTTGTAATCAGAAAAACGGATTGGAGCGAGGCCTCAAAATCTAATGGTTCTTTTACGCAAATTTTTCACAGAAGAAATTCGTAGAAGCTCACAAATGAGCTAGGTTTCAATTTACTTGGCCAAGTTTCTGTAACTGTAGGATTTACAAAGAAATCGGCAGATGGAAAGAAACGAGGTAGCGGCAAATGAAGGAAAATGATAATTTCAGCTTCAGTAGATAGAAGAGACATGATTTTTTCCCGTTTAAAAACATCGTAAACAGTTTTTTCTGGTCTACAAAAACATGAAGTATATCATCTTCAAAGCATACTGTTGCAATGTTTGGTTGAAATACTATAATTATAAAAGAAATGATGTAATACCTGTAAATAAAAATTAGCGACATTTATTACAATTTCATTGAAATTTAATAATATTTTCTGCGAAATGAGTAAATTTCCCGCATTTAAACATTATAAATATGAAATTTTAACTGGTAAATTTTTTCAGAAATATTCGCCATATTTTGAAAAAAAAGCAATTGGTTTCAACAAATTTCGAAAATTTACATCTGTGCTGACAACAATGCTGATGGCAGCCTTATCTCGCTATAAAATTTAAAAAATGTGAGCAGCGTGAAAATCATTTATCTATACGATGTAAGAGTAATGATATTACAACATTAAGAAAACTTAGGTGTAGCTGTTTTCCTGCCATTAATTCGCATTAATTCGTCTTCAAGATTATCACCCTCTCCACTATTAGACATTGATAAGAACACTGATATCCGTTCTGGTGTAGCACTAGTAGTAGCAGCAATAGCAATAGCAATCAGCTGATCAGCTGATTGATGGTATTGGATGAGTATGTATTTCTAGAAATTGCACATTTCATTGTTCTTCGTTATTAGCATTAAAATGCAAATTTCATTGCAGTATTATTTTGTGCTAGCTCATTTCGAACCTATCATCAGCTAATGATTTAGTTTCAAGTGACTTGCACTTTTCACATAATATTCCATCGTTTTTTTCCGTTTTGATTTATTAATACAAATTATTAAGGTCTTCTGTATGACAATTCTCTCCAACACAACCATGCATCATCTTCATTCACATATATCAATTTGCTGAACGTTACTCTTTTTCCGATCTTAGCCTGCCCAAAGGTCTACAGCTTTCACGCAGCTTGTTTAGTATCCTCTTGACGTATGTGTCGAGCTTCAACTCATTATCACAACTACTTATCAATGCTATTTAAGCAATAAATTTTGCTGATTCCTATTCTGTCAAAGAATTTTATTTATCTAGGATGAGAAAGATATGAGTTTAGATTCAGAATTCGTCGATAAGAAAAAGCAGAAGAAACAATCTTTACTTTATTTACTTAAAAAAATTAAAACTTTATTGCTGCCAAGAAATACTATGAATAACAATGGGCGTTCAGAAGATTTTGAAAAAAAGATGTTTTTATGGATATAAAGTATGGAAAGATGTCAAAAGGTATTTTTACGAAACAGCGACTATTTTTTGAGAGGACTTGGCGGTCAATTTTTTGCATGGAACCAAATGTGCTATGGACCATAAGATCATTCTTTTATTAGTTTTTCACAATTTATACAATAATTTATACAAGTCAGAATGACTTATTTGCTAAATTTTCACTATCAGAACTTGTCACCAGCTTCTTTAATATCTCACATATTTGTATCAATTTGTCCTTCATAAAAAACGTATCAAGTTTCATGCCAATCACCATTCTGCTTTTCACTGTTGCATCGCTTGTTGTCGATGAATCTCTTCTTCGGCAGCCTTTTCTTCACCAAACTGTAAAGTGCTGAAATCTGTCATCAACTCACGATTTAGGATACCTCGTAAAATTACGCAGACACCGTTCAGGATGAATCGGCTTTCAAAAGTTATCTGTAAGTGTTGTCGATTTATACTTTTGCAACTCACTTATGAAAGCCAATCAAATTCAAAAAGTGCTTCAGTAGCTAAATGCAATCTATTTATTTTAACATCTCAACATTAAAAAGGATGAATTATTGAAATCGAATTTATTAGAAATGTTGAAGTCCTAAAAACCGCAAACGAATTGTAAATGGAATATTTCAGTAAGGATTTCTAGGCTAAAACAGCTGAAAAAGTATAGCATTTTCGAAAGGCTTTTCTGTTCTCTTCAGAGAGACCGATATGCCTTGTAATACGCGTCGAACTTTTTAAATTACAACTTAATTAAGGATAAATTTCATTGTACCTCCTTTTGGTCAATGTAAAAGAAGATAAAGGAAAATCACTGTTATAACCAAACTGCGTGAATGTCTGAAAAAACCACGGATAATTTGAAATTGAACTCTACACTATTTTCAAATTAGTCATAAAACCACTGAAAGAGAACAACGATATTATGTTAATTAGCCATCACGTGAAATTCAACAGTAAGGACAAATGATCTGTTTGATAACCGTAAATTTAAGGTCAAAATAAAGTTTTCTAACCCCTAAATATTTAACTATTGCTCAATTCCTTTCTCTTCGAACTGAAAGATAATTTTCCAAAAAAATTACATTTGTCTTTCATATTTTAGTAATTGAATACATTGGATTGAATAGTACGGAAATGTTATTTCCATAAATTCCAAAATTATTTTTTGGAACAGTGTTGAAGCAGCGGTAACAGATGACAGTGTTCTTAGTAAATACGAATAGATAGTAAGAGATATGACACAGTGAATTCAAAGAGTTAAACGAAGAGAGCAAATTGATTTCAGATGAATCGCACTACTGTTAACAGTAGATTTCTCCGTCTTTTCTTAAAAGATAATTCGCCCTAAGGAAAAGTAAAGTTTGCGCTTTGCCGAATTCGGTGTGGCTCACTGGTACATGTTTGATGTGAGGAAAGAAATAAAGAGTTGGATTTTTTTTTTTAAAAAAAACTACGATTTTATTTGAAGTTCTCAAATGTGATAAACCTGTTCCTCCTTTTTTCGTCATAGGTGCTTTTTTCCTCTAACTATTACTTTCGACGATTAACAAAATTTTGAAAGGGCAAGGAAACATCGTTCAAAACTCTAAATGTGAACTCTTAATGACTAGAAAAATGCCTGTTGATTGGGTTTAATTATTGAATGCAAAAACTATGCAAAAAACTTCTGGTGAATAACCTTATATGATGCTCCGGGAATTAAAATTCAACAATTGAGTGGTTTTTGAGCAGGTTAGAATTCACTGACTCCTTCATTTTCGAGATTTCATTCTCTTAAAATGGCTCTATTTAATTAAAAAGCATCTGTACAAGGAGCAGATTGTTATAACTTTCCTATTAATGATCGAGTTGATTTCTGTTGGATGAACAACAGTTTAAAAAATTCCAAAAAAGCAAATTTTAAAGTATAATATGCCAAAAAAATTACTACTTTTCAATCACTTTGTTATCACATTATTTCAGTTATTTATCATAATAATTTGTCATAAAATAATCTTTTGCTCAATTTTTGTATTTACTGGAAGTGTTGTCATCATTCAGTTTAATTTGATTTCAACTGAGGACAGAAAAAGGCAATTAACTGCTGAATGCTTCCTTTCACGGTACAATTGCTTGCATGTCAGTGATTTCAACGAAATGGAAGTGGAATAATGTTGCCCAATTTTTTCATTTCTTCTTTTCCATTCGAATTTTCAAATGTATTTGTCTATTTCGACAAATAAATCTCCGTTTCAACCTTTTTCTACAAACAAGTACATCTACAAAAAACACATTTCTCTAATCTCCCTATCAATGATAAATTTTTTCACTCATTGATTGAATTGTCAATTAAATTAATTTTTAGAGAAAGTATCATTCTATGCTAGATGGAGTATGACCAGCACCTATTGGCTACACAAAGTAAACAAGAATGACCGTTCATAAGGCATATTTAATTCGCAGTATTATTGTGCTTCAACAGAAATTATTTAATAAGTTCAGCCCTTCTGATAATAAATTTTAAAGAATTCCAAGAACAAAAACATAGGAATACTGTGCAATTTTTAATTACATTGCTACTACAATATTTCAATCATTTAGTGAATAACTGACAATAAAACTACCAATAGATTCATTTATTGTAATTTGCAAATTACTAGTCAGCATGGATACTGCAAAATACAACAGAGCTACGGAATATCGCATAGTTTTTCGACATGCTTGCAAGATTTATTCAGTTTACATTCTGTTTCAAAACTTGCTCATAAGACGCAAGATAATACCGATTTTGTATTTTTTTGTAAATACAAAATCCGTGCAATGATAGAAATGTTTTTGGAGAAAATAAAACAGTTAGCCACGAAAACGTCCAAAAATTCCTGGACGTCGAAAGTAATAAGGATAGTAGTAGGGATAACGAAAGATAGGTCGCTGAAAAGGACTTGAGAAGCGTGAACCAAATGCTCTTCCGGCAAGAAAACCGAGACCAGCACCAAATAGACCCGGAATACCGCCTAGGCCACCTCCACCAATTCCTGGGAATCCAAAGCCATTTCGTCTGCGGTTTAACGACTAAAATAAAAAAATAAGCTCTCACTGCGGACTGTGACAATTAAATGAGCGCCAATAAGAGATTTGAAACATACGTTATTGCCTGCCATGTTATTGTTGTACGAGAGGAAATTAAGATCGAGCTGTGCATCTGTTTTAGCGATTGACAATACTATGCTAAACGAGAAGTAACACATTAATAGGCAAATTAACTCAAAAAATGATGTGATAATAGCAATTTAAGACTTTAACTTACATTGTTAGCGCAATGAAATACTCAATCGCAACAATTGAATGCATAATAAGTTATCCGAAATTCCTGCAATTGTCACCGTTGACTAAATTCAAAGTGTTAAGCGAAGAGAGCCGATTGATTTTAGATAATTCACAAAATCGGTAACAGTAGAATTCTTTGTCTGTTTTAAAAGACAACTGGCCCCAACGAAAAATAATGTTTGAGTTTCGTCGAATTCGGTTATGGCCCACTGGTATAAATTTGATATGAAGGAAGAAATAAAGAGTTGGGCGAAGACGGTTCCTTAATAACTACAGTTTCTTTCGAAAAATGTTTATTATTATGACTGTGGTAAACTTGTTCTTCCTATTCTGCGTTATATGCGCTTTTTTCCTCTAAGTACCATTTTCGATGGCTAACAAAGTCTTGAAAAGGCAAAGAGTCATTGCTCAAAAATCTAAATGTGAACTCTTAATGGCTGGGAAGACTCAGCGTTGATTAGGCCTGATTATTGAATTGAAAAAAGTTGCCAATTAAAATTTCATATTTATGATATTTTAAATGTTGGAAATTTACTGATTAAATTTTATGGAGCTGTAACAAGTGTCGCTAATTGTTATTTACAGATATTACATCATTTTTTTTATGATTACAGTATTTCAACCATATATTTCAACAGTATGCTTTGAATAATACCAGTGTTTTCAATAGCATTTTCTACCCGAAAGAAAGCAAAGATCGTGTACTTCATGTTTTTGTTGACCAGAAAAACTGTTTACGATCTCACAGTTTTTAAACGGAAAAAAGCCATGCCTCTACCATCTACTGAAGATGAACATTATCACTTTCCTTCTTTCTCCGTTATCTCGTTTCTTTCCATTTACCGATGATACCTTTTTAAATCCTAAAGTTACAGAAACTTTGCGAAGTAAATTGAAATCTAGTTCATTTGTAAGCTTCTAATAATTCTGAGGCGATGATTTGCTTGCATGAAGAATAAGAAAATATTTTATCAAAACTTTTTTGGCAATGCATAAGATCTCTTAATAATGAATTAGTTTTTTTTTTTGGTTGGAGATTAATTTGATGGGCCAGTTGCCATAATTTCCATCTGTCGCTTCGTGTCCAGAAAGGTCAAGACAGTGGCATGAATGCAACGATTTTCGTTGATTGCTGTCATTTACACGCATTTACAACCATTTTTACTTTATTTTTTAAAATTTCAACTAAATTTTCAATAAAAATACAAAACGAAGGAATGTTGAAATTAGCAATAATAATAATATACAATTTCCATCAAAAAACACTGAAACAACTTCTCGGCTTGATTGGCTAATAGAACGTAACACAATTCATTACAAAGCGCTTCATCAAATTCCGGATATGTATATGGCCAGCCAAGACATTTCACACAATTAGATTGAAAATTGATTGTCTCCAAATTAATATCATATGAATTATGAAGAACTGTTCTCGGGTCATCTTTAATTTCATGATTCACTTTCATAAAACAATTCTGCAATTTTTTGCTAATTTCGTTGTTAATTAAACTAATTAATTCATTTGACAAATACAGGCAAACATTATTCGACTTCGTTACCTCATACTTTCTCAGAAGAATTGAGTGGCACTGCATAAGCTGCTTTATTATGACATAGCATTCTTCCCGTTATCACAATTCTATACAAAGATTTTGTCGCTTCAGTTTCGAAATCACTTCCTGTCACCGCAATCATCAATGTAACTACTACCAATTCCACCAAAACACAGGAGTGCCCCATATGTTATCTGAATTTACTTAGATATGGATCATATCGAGCTTTTTGTCTTCCTCAAATAACTAAAATAGCCCTCGAGACTAAGAGTCCTCGGTCAAGTTTGAAATTGCAGATATTAACCTATAATTAATGTTGCGCTACTAGTGCTAGTAGTCAAATAGTATCATCGTTAAAAGGAAGTGTCCATTCTACGTAAGAAAATTGGCTTACATTGACAATGCAAACCAACGAATGTCTACATTGCTGAAATCTCGAATTGCCTCGGTATCTTTTGCAATGAAAAATGCAAGTCATAACTGATGTTCAGAAAAAACAAAATCATTTTATCCAAACTAGATCGCATGCAAATTTTTTACCATCAGTGGAATGGTTTGATTGTTAATTAAACTGATTAATTTATTTGACAAATACATGCAAATATTATTTGACTTTGTTACCTTGTTAATTTCAATGTCATTTCTTTACACTGAAGTCTTTGTAGTGAAATGACCTCATACTTGCATGTTTACGCCTGACATAGCTGTTCTCCAATTGAAATCCATAAGTGAGTAAACTGCATTGCTTGAATATTCAATTTGCATCGGCTAATATTTCACTTCTTCTTAACATTAAAAAGATATAAAATTAGCACTGATTTAGCGTGAACTTATTTAAAAGAAATGGTTCACAAAAATCAGAAATTTTTATATTTTACCTAATGCTGATGCAATAAAGTATGTTGTCAAAATTAATTAAACTAATTTTCCGCACTACAAATAATGTTATCCAATGAGATAATATAACAGCTAATTAATTTTTCTACCGTCGTATGAAGGAAAAGAGAAAAAAGTAACTCGAAATTTGAAAAATTTGCCAAAATCGACACTCTTCGATCATCACTTAAAGCCTTGAGTTGCCATTAACCTCTGAAGAAAACGCATATGTCGTCGCAGTTTTGCTAATGAATAAGAGTTCATATTTGACTAGTTTTCCTATGTCATTTGGAAATTCAAGTTACAGTGAAAAGTAGAGGAAAATTAGGGCAGTGACGAAAGATTGGAGAAAAAAATGCAGTAATTAAAGAAGAAAAGATTAAAGGAAAATAGTGTAGTGACGGAAAGGAGAAAAAACAAGTTTATCCTAGTTATGAATTTTTTGTACTTTTTTTCGATTAAAATCATAGTTTGTAAGGAACCTTTGTCTATTTTCGCCTTATTCATCAAATGTTTTTCGTTGTCAGGAAGTCGCTGAACAGTTAGAAAGTTTTCCTTTGTGCTATGTGCTTCATTAGTTTGCGTACGTATATTGTCATCACATTCCAGAAAGCAAAATTTTTTTCGTTAAACTGTACAAATTTGATTGATCCTTCGTAAATAATTTTGTTCAAGAATCGGCAATAGTCTTAAACAATTCTTCCTAAAATTAAAATTAATGCTTTGTTTTTCATTACATGAGTTGTAGCAATTTTTTGTTCTACAAATCTATCAAATTGTTGCGATCTCTAAAATTTCTAAAATTCGAATAGTCCCACAATAAGCTAATAATTTTTGATCCATTTCGGTTTTTATGTAGTCACTTATTACTTAATAATATGTTAACGAGGATTAGTCAAGATACGATTGAATTCCATACGTTTTTTAATTTCCCACACTTCAGCCTTTAAACAGTGAGGTAATTTTGGAAAATGGTGGAGAATACAAATAGTGACTTCGCAGCACTTTGATCGCATAAATTATCTAATACCTGGTCAGCAATTAGATTCTTTTTTTACAATGGTCGTTTCGAGCCATTCTTGGATAACCGATTCTACTTTTGTTGTCTATACCATAGCATTATTCAGCATTTTTAATCTATATAACTCGTATTGTCAGAGTATTTCAGCTTTTAAAACTTCCTAGTAAATGAGTGCCTTCGGAAAACATAATAACTTATTTAAAAAATGAAAAATTTCTTGTGTATCAAAGTCAAATCCGGCCAAATATTTAACATCTTCGTCTGGGAGTGGAGCAGTTAATTAGTCCTAAATTATGTTGTAATCAGTACATTTCCTTTTAAATTCGAAAGAATTAAAGTTTACAGCGGTTCAGAATGCGAGATTTAGCATCAAATTTAGTACCAGTTTAGAACAAGAAATTTGATTGTAACGTAACCAGGCAGATTTGGAATATCCCACTCCACCATATAGAAATAACGGTAGATTTTACTTGTCGGTTGATGCGGCCATGCAGCTTCATCTGTTTTGCACATGCAATATTAAGTTTTTTGCTTGCTATCTTGGTTTTAGTGGTTGTAGTCCAAGTTCTTACCAGAGGCCGGAGTTGTAGCGTGATTTAGTGCAAATTTTAATTCCAGATACGTTTTTTTAAGCACATATACTATTTTATATTGAATAGATTTTTAATTTACAGTAGGTGTTCACAGAAATATTTTTTTTTCCAACAATGAGCAAAACTGAGTCTGACGCTTGCCCGGTGCTGTAAGGTTAATAGGAAGGATGCAAGCTCCAAACTGAAGTAACTTAACCGTGTTGTTTGTATTCTGTGAAATTTTTGTTTTGAATTTGATAAATGACCCTAACGCATCTGTTACGAGACCAATTACACCAATGCTATGAATTGTTTTCGAAAGAATTTTCGACAAAGATGAAAGTTAATTAGAAAGTGCATCGTATCGACAACGGTTATAGATTGTGGATTGCACATTTCACATATTATTTCAGAATTTAAATGCAAATAATTGGCAAAAAAGGTAGCAAAAGGAATTTCAATGAAGCCATTTCGTCAAAAATTCCAAAAACATGTTCAAATTTAGGGAAAAAAGTTACTGACCTAATTATATTACTTCTTGCTCTCCGGAGCGCCTTTTATTTTGACCGCAAAAATTTCGAGTGCAAAAGAAATTGATGTATCCGGAATACGGTTCATTAGAGACAGGAAAAAACCGAAATTATTAACAAATATTTTTTCAGTTTAAATTAATGAGAAGATGCATCTTCATGATAAAATCTGAGAAATAATCATTAATATTGATAATGAATATTCGCTCAATAACTCCTATTCTCCTTAAACTGTCTTTTTCTCAATATCGCAGAATCGCTTATCTAGTTTATTTTCAAAGACATTCCTAAACTTTATGTTTACGGTCGCCGAAAATATTTCCACTACGCAATACCTGTTTTGAATTATGTAATACAACTGAAACCCACACGACTTTTTCAACTATCTCAAGCAGAGTGCATTTATTTAATTACCTTAATGTCATTTGACGAAAAAATTTCTTGGGATGCTGACAGATGTAGCAGAAGTGGCCATCCTAGTAAACATAATTCCATGTTGCCAAGTGTCATCGGTAAAAATGAGATGAAATTAGCGTAAGAACCAATTATTACGATGGCAGCAACAATAGAAAGGAATGTCTGTTTCATCTCCTATTATATCTGGAATTTTGTCCACCGTAATCACCACATATTTATAAAATTACAGAGAAAACGAAAGAGAGAACTAGATTTGACGAAGAAAATCGAGTCGAAAAACAAAAATCTTGTGGTGAATACGGTGAAGTGGTGATTACGTTGAACAAGATTCTACATCTAATAGAGGAGCATTACTGTCATTAGTGTCTTTTATGGATCCGTGATAGCAGGATTGTTTTCTGGAAAGAAAAAATATTGTTTCCTGTGTTTGCTCATTTGCTTTAGTCTATTTTTGTCGTTGAAACTTTAAAAAAAAAAGTACAAAAACAGAGAATTGGTCGCACAATTAGTTTCTCACTTTATTGCTTTCAATCATTCCGCATTCGATTTTCTTGACGCCTTGAAAGATGACATCCGAATGAGGATCAAATGGAATAGCGAAATTCGATGCTATCAGTTGTATGCTTTATCTAAAATTAATCGGCTCTCCTCGCTTAACACTTCTCATTTAGCAGGGTATTATCATTTTTTTACCACATTACAAATTCATATAATTACAGGAATTATTTATTATGCAGTCAGTTGTTGTGATTGAATATTTCATTGCTTTAACAATGTAAGTTAAAGTCTTAAAACGTTTCATTATGTTATTCATCAAATTTAATTGCCTATTAATGTTTTACTTCTCATTTAGCACAGTATTATCAATCGCTGAAACGGATGCACAGCTGATCAATTTGAATTATCGCTCGTTCAACCGTAATGTACTCGAGAACGTATGTTTTATATCGCTTATAAGTGCTCATTTAATCGTCAAAATTTTCAGTGAGAGCTTATTTAAAATTTTAGCAAAATCCTGCACAATTACCGCAAAATCCTGCTCTACCTCAAGGAATTGGTGGACGAGGAGATCGGTTTCTATTTGCTGCTGGTTTGGGTTTTCTTGCAGGAAGCGCACTTGGTGCAGGCCTCTCCCGTTATCCGTACTATGGTGGATATCCGTACTACGGTGGATACGGTGTATACCCGTATTACGGTGGATATCCGTACTATCCTTATTATTATTTCTATGGTTAATTGTTTTATTTTCTCTAAAAACCTCTCTATTATTGCACGGATTCTAAATTTGCAAAAAAAACGCAAAATATTATTCGGCATTATGTTGTGTCATTACACTGCTTCATAAATAGGTATGAAGCAGAATATAAACTGAATAAATTTGTGCGACATTCCATAGCTTTTTGATAGTTTGCAGTATCCAAGCTGACTGGTGATTTGCAAACTGTAATAAATGAATCTATTGGTAATTTTATTGTCAGTTACTCACTAAATCATAAAAATACTGTAGTAGCAATGTAATTAAAAATTGCACAATATTTCTAATTTTTTGTTCTTGGAATTCTTTAAAATTTATTACCAGAAAGGCTGAACTTGTTAAATAGTTTCTGTTGAAGCAGATTAATACTGAGAACTACATATGCCTTATGAACGATCATTCCTGTTTTATTTTGTGTAGCCAATAGGTGCTGATCACGCTCCATCTAGCATAGAATAATACTTTCTCTAAAAATTAATTTAATTGACAATTCAGTCAATGAATGAAAAAATTGGTCATTGATAGGGAGATTAGAAAAATGTACTTGTAGATGTACTTGTTTGCAGAAAAAAATTGAAATGGAGATTTATTTGTTGAAAAAGAAAAATACATTTGAAAATTCGAATAGAAAAGAAAAAATAAAAAAGTTGCACAGCATTATTCCACTTCCACTTCGTTGCAATCACTAACGCGCAAGCAATTGTACCGTGAAAGAAAGTATTCAGCGGTTAATTGCCTTTTTATGTTCTCAGTTGAAACCAAAATAAACTAAATGATGACTACACTTCCGGAATTGTTATAGTAACCACAAAAAACTGAGCGAAAGGATTATTTTATGACGAATTAATCTGTGATTGAAATTAATACGCACAATAACAACGTCATATCATTGACGTAAATGTCTGTCTCTCCCTTCCGCTTATTTCCTGGGGAATGTCCTGATGAATTTCGATTATCCACACATTTCTTTTGTTTATATCACTCTCAACCATTAATTCGTTTTTCATTTGAAAATTTGGGTTACCGTCAAAAGTAATGCTTGGATTAGAGGAAAAGATTGCAGTGATCGAAAAAGGAGAAAACAAATTTATCGAAGTTATGAATTTATCGAACTTTATTTCGAATGAAATTCGTAGTTTGCAAGGAACCGTTTTCTTTAATCACTATACTCTATCCTTCCCATCAAATGTGTACTATCATCAGAAAAACATAAAATGCTCCAAACAATAGGATATCAACATAAAGATTGTTTAAATAACATATTCTGCGATCATTTGTCTGTTCTTCTATTCGTTTTTCTTATCTCTTTCGGGAAAATAAGTTTGCTTTTTTTTATCAAAATTTTTTGAACTGTGTGTATTCAAAGACTTTTAGTGAATCCATTCGTCCACTCTTTTGATTTTTCCGGGAAACAAAAACCTAATCTTAAAATTTTATCATCTGTTTAATTCATTTCAAATATTATTTACATTTGTTTTATTCGAAAATCAAAATAGAAACTTCCAAATAATTTGTCGTTTAATTAAAATTAAATTACCTCAACTCTTTGTTGCTTCATGAAATCCTATTGTAAAACCTGTCCAATTGCTCCGTTATTAGTATTTCTGAAATCAAGTAGGCTCAATGAAAGCAGTTGGTTTTATATTTGTCCCTTGTAACTCAAACATGGAAAAGCCTAGAACACAGACGAGAGAAGTAGAGTTTATCGCAAAAAATCGGATCGTAGAGCAACAATCTTGTTGTGGTTACGGTATGTGTTTGTGGTTATGAAGCGGAAAACATTATAATCAACTAACTAATTACTGTACCTTGTCAGTTTTATGTATCCATTGTAGAACGTTTGTTTTCTGAGAAGAACGAATATGTTTCCTTTGCAATTTTGTCTGGACCTATTTTTGTCGTTGAAACTGTTGCTTAAAATTAGCTGTGCAATAACAAAAAATTGGTCACATAGTTACTTTCTCGCTTCTTCCGAATGAAAACCATTTGAGAGCTATAGTCGAATTCGGCGAAGCGCAAACTTGACTTTTCTATAGGACCTGTTGCTTTTGCAAAAAATTAGCCAAATCTGGTGCTATCAGTTTTTTGCATTATCTAAAATCAATCGGCTCTCCTCGCGTAACACTTTGAATTTAATCAACGGTTGAAAAAACTCATTTTCGAGTTTCGTCCTGACGGAATTATCTTTTATTTTTCATAGTTGTCTTCATAATAACTCATTTTTGCCAATTCACGTTGTCCATTGATACGTGAAAAAGTCACCTCCTGGAATTCGTTAGGACAAAATACAAAAGCAACGAACTTCTTTACTACAAATTCTCACAAAAGTAGTTTTTTATTCAACAGGAATGCAACGAATATGTAAACTTTTTTACAATTATATAAATTTATACAATTGCAGGAATTTAGGGTAATTTATTATGCAGTCAATTGTTGCGATTGAGTATTTCATTGCGTTAACATGTAAGTTAAAGTTTTGAAGTGCTATTATCATATTATTCATCAAATTTAGTTGCTTGTTAATGTGTCGCTCTCTTAGCACAGTATTATCAATCGCTGAAACAGATGCACAGCTCACGACGGTAACAGAGTAGGCGGCAGCGTTTGTTTCATATTCCTTATTAGTGCTCATTCAAGTGTTAAATTTCCCAGTGAGAGCTTATTTTAAATTTTATTCGTTAAACAATAACGGTAATGGAGCATCGAACTCCAGTGTTTGTAAACCCCCGGAAGATGTTGGGTGCCCAGAAAGTCAGCCGAATGTTATTTTGTGGACTTCTCTATTTGGTGCTGTCTGAGTCTATGTGATATTAATTTCGAGGCAATCAATTTTCAGTCTAATGATGTGAAATGTCTTGAATGGCCATATGCATATCCGGAATTTGATGATACTTTCCGTAATGATTTGTGATACGTTCTATTAGCCAATCAAGTCCAGAAGTTGTTTCAGTGTTTTTTGATGAAAATTGTTTATTATTATTATTGCTAATTTCAACGTTTCTTCATATATTATTAATCGTTTTGTATTTTTACTTTCAACGAAAATTTAACGAAAATTTAGTTAAAATTTTAAAGAATAAAGTAAAAGTGGTTGCAAATGAATATAATAAATGACAACAATCAATGAATGTCGTTACATTCATGCTACTGTCTTGATCTTTCCGAACACTAAGAGACACATCATGGAAACTACGACAACTGATCCATCAGATTAATCTACAACCAAAAAAAAACTAATTCATTATTAAGAGATCTTATGCATTGCCAAAAAGTTTTGATAAAATATTTTCTTGTAATTTTAATGCCAGTAATTAATAAATAATTAAAATATGGCGATTGTAAACTTTTTGAAAAGCCTTGGCCACTTTAATATCAATTTGATAACTAGCAGGGGAATTATAACAATGCTGTTCTTGTACAGGTGCTTCTTAATATAGTGAAGCCATTTTAAGTTGACTGAAACTTCGGAAATAAAAAAGAAAAAATTCTAACTTCCTCAACAACCACTTTTGGTTCTCATTTGAACGCCATTTGGTTCTCATTTGGACGTCACCCTTTCTGGATCAAATTTCCATCAAAAAATTTTAATTATCGAGATGAGAAAGATATGAGTTTAGATTCAGAATTCGCTGGTAAGAAAAAGCAGAAGAAAATCTTTGCTTTATTTACTTAAAACAGTTAAAACCGTTCAGAAGATTTTGAAAAAGAATTGGAGACGTTTTTATAGATATGAAATATGGAAAGGTGTCAAAAAGTATTTTGCAGAACAGCGACTATTTTTTTGAGCAGGCGTGACGGTCAATTTTTTAAATCTACTAGTCAACATGGATATGCAAAATATTATAGAGCTACGGAATTTCTCATAGTTTTTCAACATGCTTGCAAAATTTATACAATTCAAATATGTTTCATAATTTGCTTATATGACAAAAGATAATACCGAATAATATTTCGCATTTTTTTGCAAATTTAAAGTCAGCACAATGACAGGAAAGTTTTTTAAGAAAATAAAACAATTAGCCTTGATAATAATAGGGATAGGGAAAATAGGGTCCGTATCCACCATAGTATCCACCATAGTACGGTCCATATCTACCGTAGTACGGATAACCGCCATAATAACCAGCTATGCTTCCTGCAAGAAAACCCAGACCAGCACCAACTAGAGCCTGATAACCTCTCGAGCGTCCGCGATTTCTCCGGCCTCGAGTAGTACTTGGCGGAGATGTTGCGCGGTTCGGCTGCTAAAAGTTTAAATAAGCTCTCACTGGGAATTTTGACAATTAAATGAGCACCAATAAGAAATATGAAACATACGTTTTGGAGGTCCCTGTTATTGTTGAACGAGCCCAGATTCACATTGATAAACTGTGCATCTGTTTTAGTGATTGATAATACTGTGCTAAATGAGAAGTGACACATAAATAGGCAAATTAACTCAACAAATGATGTGATAATAGCACTTTAAGACTTTAACTTACATTGTTAAAGCAATGGAACACTCGATCACAACAATTGACAACATAATAAGTAATTCCTGTAATTATATGAACTTGCACTACGGTAAAAAAATTCATGTCATCGTTGCATTGCTGTTGAATAAAACTACTTCTGTGACAATTCGTAATGAAGATAACAAATTTCAGGAGGTGCTTTTCACGTATTAGTGGATAACGTAAATTGGCAAAAATGAGTTATTATGAAGATAATTTTATCGTTGACTATATTCAAAGTGTTAAGCGAGGGGAGCCAATTGATTTTAGATAAAGCATACAACTAATAGCATCGAATTTCGCTATTCCATTTGGTCCTCATTCGGATGTCATCTTTCAAGGCGTCAAGAAAATCAAATCCGGAATGATTGAAAGCAATAAAGTGAGAAACTAATTGTGCGACCAATTCTCTATTTTGCACTTTTTTTTTTAAAGTTTCAACGACAAAAATAGACTAAAGCAAACTGAGCAAACACAGGAAATATTTTTTCATTCCAGAAAACAATCACACTACCGCGGATTCATAAAAGACAAGAATGACAGTAATGCTCCTCTATTACATGCAGAATCTTGTTCACCGTAATCACCACAAGATTGTCGTTTTTCGATCCGACTTTCTGCGTCAAATGTAGTTCTCTCTTTTGTTTTCTCTGTAGTTTTTTAATTGTTGTGATGATTACGGTGGGGATGAAACAGACATTGCTTTCTATTTTTGCTGTAATAATTGGTTCTTACGCTAATTTCATCTCATTCTTATCGATGACACTTGGCAACATGGAATTATGTTTACTACGATGGCCACCTCTACTACATTTGTCAGCATCCCAAGAAATTTTTTCGTCAAATGACATTAAGTAATTAAATAAATGCACTCTGCTTGAGATAGTTGAAAAAGTCGTGTGGGTTTCAGTTGTATTACATAATTCAAAACAGGTATTGCGGGTTTCAGTTGTATTACATAATTCAACAAGTAGTGGAAATATTTTCGGCGACCGTAAACATAAAGTTTAGGAATGTCTTTGGAAATAAAACTAGATAAGCGATTCTGCGATATTGAGAAAAAGACAGTTTAAGGAGAATAGGAGTTATTGAGCGAAGATTCATTATCAATACTAATGATTATTTCTCAGACTTTATCATGAAGATGCATCTTCTCATTAATTTAAACTGAAAAAATATTTGTTAATAATTTCGGTTTTTTCCTGTCTCTAATGAACCGTATTCCGGATACATCAATTTCTTTTGCACTCAATAACTTTTTTTCTTAAATTTTGCCTGGAATTTTTGGCTTTAGTGAAATTCCTTTTGTTACTTTTTTTGCCAATTATTAGCCTTTAAATTCTGAAATAATATGTGAAATGTACAATCCACAATCTATAACCGTTGTAGATACGATGCACTTTCTAATTAATTTTTATCTTTGTCGAAAATTCTTTCGGAGACAATTCACAGCATTGGTGTTACTAGTACTAATTTTTGTGCTAAATCTCGCATTTTGAGCTTCTGTAAACCTTAATTTTTTCGAATTTAAAAGTAAACGCACTAAATGCTCTAATTACAGCCAGACGAAAATGTTATATATTTGGCGAATTTAACTTTGATACATGACAAAATTTTCATTTTTTTAAATAAGTTATTGTGCTTTCCGAAGGCATTCATTTACTAGGAAGTTTTAAAAGCTGAAATACTCTGACAATACGAGTTATATAGATTAAAAATGCTGAATAATGCTATGGTATAGACAACAAAAGTAGAATCGGTTATCCAAGAATGGCTCGAAACGACCATTGTAAAAAAAGAATCTAATTGCTGACCAGGTATTAGATAATTTATGCGATCAAAGTGCTGCGAAGTCACTATTTGTATTCTCCACCATTTTCCAAAATTACCTCACTGTTTAAAGGCTGAAGGTATGGGAAATTAAGCTTAAATCCCTCGTTAACATATTATTAATTAAAAAGTGACTAAATAAACACATAAAAACCGAAATGAATCAAAAATTATTAGCTTATTGTGGGACTATTCGAATTTCAGAAATTTTAGAGATCGCAACAATTTGATAGATTTGTAGAACAAAAAATTGCTACAACTCATGTAATGAAAAACAAAGCATTAATTTTAATTTTAGAAAGAATTGTTTAAGACTATTGCCGATTCTTGAACAAAATTATTTACGAAGGATCAATCAAATTTGTACAGTTTAACGAAAAAAATTTTGCTTTTTGGAATGTGATGACAATATACGTACGCAAACTAATGAAGCACATAGCACAAAGGAAAACTTTCTAACTGTTCAGCGACTTCCTGACAACGAAAAACATTTGATAAATAAGGCGAAAATAGACAAAGGTTCCTTACAAACTATGATTTCAATCGAAAAAAAGTACAAAAAATTCATAACTAGGATAAACTTGTTTTTTCTCCTTTCCGTCACTACACTATTTTCCTTTAATCTTTTCTTCTTTAATTACTGCATTTTTTTTCTCCAATCTTTCGTCACTGCCCTAATTTTCCTCTATTTTTCACTGCAACTTGAATTTCCAAATGACATAGGAAAACTAGTCAAATATGAACTCTTATTCATTAGTAAAACTGCGACGACATATGCGTTTTCTTCAGAGGTTAATGGCAACTCAAGGCTTTTAGTGATGATCGAAGAGTGCCGATTTTGGCAAATTTTTCAAATTTCGAGTTTACTTTTTTCTCTTTTCCTTCATACGACGGTAGAAAAATTAATTAGCTGTTATATTATCTCATTGGATAACATTATTTGTAGTGCGGAAAATTAGTTTAATTAATTTTGACAACATACTTTATTGCATCAGCATTAGGTAAAATATAAAAATTTCTGATTTTTGTGAACCATTTCTTTTAAATAAGTTCACGCTAAATCAGTGCTAATTTTATATCTTTTTAATGTTAAGAAGAAGTGAAATATTAGCCGATGCAAATTGAATATTCAAGCAATGCAGTTTACTCACTTATGGATTTCAATGGAGAACAGCTATGTCAGGCGTAAACATGCAAGTATGAGGTCATTTCACTACAAAGACTTCAGTGTAAAGAAATGACATTGAAATTAACAAGGTAACAAAGTCAAATAATATTTGCATGTATTGTCAAATAAATTAATCAGTTTAATTAACAATCAAACCATTCCACTGATGGTAAAAAATTTGCATGCGATCTAGTTTGGATAAAATGATTTTGTTTTTTCTGAACATCAGTTATGACTTGCATTTTTCATTGCAAAAGATACCGAGGCAATTCGAGATTTCAGCAATATAGACATTCGTTGGTTTGCATTGTCAATGTAAGCCAATTTTCTTACGTAGAATGGACACTTCCTTTTAACGATGATACTATTTGACTATTAGCACTAGTAGCGCAACATTAATTATAGGTTAATATCTGCAATTTCAAACTTGACCGAGGACTCTTAGTCTCGAGGGCTATTTTAGTTATTTGAGGAAGACAAAAAGCTCGATATGATCCATATCTAAGTAAATTCAGATAACATATGGGCACTCCTGTGTTTTGGTGGAATTGGTAGTAGTTACATTGATGATTGCGGTGACAGGAAGTGATTTCGAAACTGAAGCGACAAAATCTTTATGTAGAATTGTGATAACGGGAAGAATGCTATGTCATAATAAGGCAGCTTATGCAGTGCTATTCAATTCTTTTGAAGAAGTTAAATGCAAGTTTCTTGTCTTAAAAGTTTTATTTAAAAGTTTCAAGAAATCTTTGCACTTTTGGCATAACATTCGACAGTAATTTCACATAACGCTTTTTTTCGTTTTTTGATTTATTAAAAGAAATTATTAAGATCTTCTGTATGACAATTCTCTCCAACATAACCATGCATCATCTTCATTCACATATATCAATTTGCTGAACGTTACTCTTTTTCCGATCTTAGCCTGCCCAAAGGTCTACAGCTTTCACGCAGCTTGTTTAGTATCCTCTTGACGTATGTGTCGAGCTTCAACTCATTATCACAACTGCTTATCAATGCTATTTAAGCAATAAATTTTGCTGATTCCTATTTGTCAAAGAATTTTAATTATCTAGGATGAGAAAGATATGAGTTTAGATTCAGAATTCGTCGATAAGAAAAAGCAGAAGAAACAATCTTTACTTTATTTACTTAAAAAAATTAAAACTTTATTGCTGCCAAGAAATACTATGAATAACAATGGGCGTTCAGAAGATTCTGAAAAAGAATTGGAGTCGTTTTCATAAATATAAGGTATGGAAAGGTGTCAAAAGGTATTTCACGGAACAGCGACTATTTTTTGAGCAGGCATGGCGGTCAATTTTTTAAATCTACTAGTCACCATGGATAATGCAAAATATTGCAGGGCTACATAATTTCGCATAATTTTTCGACATGCTTGCAAATTTATTCAATTTAATTCATGTTGCATTACTTGTTTATAAGAAAGAAATATTTTGCATTTTTTTTGATAGAAAGGTTTTTGGAGAAAATAAAACAATTAGCAACGATAATAATAGTAGTAAGGACAGTACGGATATCCACCAATGAACGGAAAAGCCATACCAATCCCAATACTCTGCGGACCTCTTCGGCGGTTCAGCGACTAAAATTTAAAATAAACTTTCACTGAGAACTGTGACAATTAAAGGAGCACTAATAAGAGATTTGAAACATACATTGCTGCCTGCCCTGTTCCTGTTGTACGAGAAGAGATTAATATCGAACAGCTGTGCATCTGTTTCAGCGATTGATAATACTATGCTAAATGAGAAGTAACACATTAATAGGCAAATTAACTCAATGAATAATGTGATAATAGCACTTTAAGATTTTAACTTACATTGTTAAAGCAATGAAATACTCAATCGCAACAATTGACTGCATAATAAATAATTCCTGCAATTATATAAATTTGTATAATTGTAAAAAAGTTCACGTCTTCCGTGCATTCATGCTGAATAAAACTAGTACTGTGAGAAGTAAAGAAGTTTGTTTCCTTTGTTCTTTGTCCTAATGATTGGTGACTTTTTCACGTATTAATGGACAACGTGAATTGGTAAAAATGAGTTATTATGAAGATAATTTCACCGTTGACTAAATTCAAAGTGTTAAGCGAAGAGAGCCGATTGATTTTTGATAATTCACAAAATCGGTAACAGTAGATCTTTAAAAGGCAACTGGTCCCAAAGAAAAGTAAAGTTTGAGTTTTGCCGAATTCGGTTATGGCTCATTGGTATAAATTTGATATGAAGGAAGAAATAAAGAGTTGGGCGAAAACGGTTCCTTAAAAACTACAATTTCTTTCGAGAAATATTTATTATTATGACTATGATAAACTTGTTCCTATTCTACGTCATATGTGCTTTTTTCTTCTAACTATCGCTTTCGACGGCTAACTAAGTCTTGAAAAGGCAAAGAGTCATTGCTCAAAAATCTAACTGTTGGTTCTTAGTGATTAGAAAGACTCGTTGTTGATTAAATCTGACTACTGAATGGAACTAGGCAAAAAACTGGTGATAGTTTTTATGTTCCGGCAAATAAAATTGAACAAATGATTAATTGTTGAAAAAGCAAGAATTCATTTTTCCATTTATTTCCAAAATTTTAATCAACTTAGAATGGTTTCATTAAATTAAAAAGCACATGTACAAGAACACTGTTAAAATTTGCTGCCCTACTACTGATCAAATTGATTTCAAAGTGCCAAGGCTTTTCAACAATTTTATATTAATTACTGGCATGAAGAACTACAAGAAAATATTTTATCAAAACTTTTTTTGGCAGTGCATAAAACTTCTTAACAATGAATTAATTTTTTTTGGTTGGAGGTTAATCTGATTAATTAGTCAATTGCTGTAATTTCCATATGTCTCTTTGTGTTCAGAAAGATCAAAACAGTGCATGAATGTGCATTGATTGATGTCATTTATATGCATTTACAACCATTTTTACTTTATTTTTTAAAATTCCAACTAAATTTTCAAGTAAAATGCAAAACGGTTTGTAATATATGAAGAAACGTTGAAATTAGCAATAATAATAATAATAAACAATTTTTATCAAATTGGCTAATAGAACATATCACAATTCATTACGAAACGTTGCATCAAATTCCAGATATTCATATGGCCAATCAAGATATTTCACATCATTAAACTGAAAATTGATTGCCTCCAAATTAATATCATATAGATAATGAATTAGAACTGTTCTCGGGTCACCTTTAATTTCATGATTCACTTGCATAAAGCAGTCTGCAATTTTTTGCTAATTTTTATACAACCCTGTAGAATTTATTCATCATTTTTGTTCATTTTTTTAAAAGCATTATTAAGCAACTGAATTAAACCAACATAGTTTAACGGTTTATATAATGTCGATTGCAGCAATTATATGGGGTTTCTAACAGTTCAGTTGAGCTATGACAGGATAAAACATTTAAAAGCTTCGTATAATCGCCGCGATTGTGCACTGAACAGTATTCTTGACATATTAAATTACAGATCAGTTTTAGCGATTGTTATAAATTTCGTTTAAAAAAAAGTTCACAATTTATACAATAATTTATACAAGTCAGAATGATTTCATTGCTAAATTTTCAGTATCAGAACTTGTCACCCGGCTTACTTTATTTCTCAGATATTTGTATCAATGTGTCCTTCTAAGGTTTTATGCCGGAACAAAAACAGGAAGAAAGAATGATTTTTGATTCGAAACTAGCGTTCTGCGTATCTCCTTTGTCATTGGCAGTGATGAGTAAGTAATATTTAAATATATCTTATGATTCATAGCATATCTGCTTCTACACACCAAAAATTGACCGCCACGTGCGCTCAAAAAATAGTCGCTGTTCCGTAAGATACCTTTTGACACCTCTCCATACTTTATATCTATAAAAGTCCAATTCTTTTTCAAAATCTTCTGAACGCCCACTGTTATTCATAGTATTTCTTGGCAGCAATAAAGTTTTAATTTTTTTAAGTAAATAAAGTAAAGATTGTTTCTTCTGCTTTTTCTTATCGACGAATTCTGAATCTAAACTCATATCTTTCTCATCCTAGATAATTAAAATTCTTTGACAAAATAGAAATCAGCAAAATTTATTGCTTAAATAGCATTGATAAGTAGTTGTGATAATGAGTTGAAGCTCGACACATACGTCAAGAGGATACTAAACAAGCTGCGTGAAAGCTGTAGACCTTTGGGCAGGCTAAGATCGGAAAAAGAGTAACGTTCAGCAAATTGATATATGTGAATGAAGATGATGCATGGTTATGTTGGAGAGAATTGTCATACAGAAGACCTTAATAATTTCTATTAATAAATCAAAACAGAAAAAAAGCGATGGAATGTTATGCGAAAAGTGCAAAGGCCTCTTCAAACTTTTAAATAAAATTTTTTAGGATAAGAAACTTGCATTTAACTTCTTCAAAAGAATTGAATAGCACTGCATAAGCTGCCTTATTATGACATAGCATTCTTCCCGTTATCACAATTCTACATTAAGATTTTGTCGCTTCAGTTTCGAAATCACTTCCTGTCACCGCAATCATCAATGTAACTACTATCAATTCCACCAGAACACAGGAGTGCCTCATATGTTATCTGAATTTACTTAGATACCGAGCTTTTTGTCTTCCTTAAATAACTGAAATAGCCCTCGAGACTAAGAATCCTCGGTCAAGTTTGAAATTGCAGATATTAACCTGTAATTAGTGTTGCGCTACTAGTGCTAATAGTCAAATAGTATCATTGTTAAAAGGAAGTGTCCATTCTACGTAAGAAATTGGCTTACAGTGATAAAGTAAACCAACCAGATATCTATATTGCTGAAATCTCGAATTGCCTCGGTATCTTTTGCAGTGAAAAATGCAAGTGATAACTGATGTTCAGAAGGAACAAATCATTTTATGCAAACTAGATCGCATGCAAATTTTTTACCATCAATAGAATGAGCATTGGTAACATTTAGAACTTATGTAACTTGCATATATACTTGGTATTAATATAATTCGAACTTGCCACATTTAAGCTAAAAATTATCGTTGTTCTTAAGGAATCACATCCAAAAAAAACGAAAGATCTATGGATTTCAGCGATCTATGAAATAAAAGATTTGTGAGATGGCAAAGTATAATGATCTCTCTAGCTATTTTGAGAGATATATAGATGGTAAATTACTTTGGTTCACTTATTTGGAACTTTTGTAATATATCGTCAGGATTTGTTTAGGATAGAAAAATTATTACGGTTGAATAAATGCACTGGGTGAATGATATAGATTAGCTGACTATTCTAGTTAATCATAATTGTGACTTAACATATAACTTCTATAGGATTGAGTTTAGATTCCTGATGAATTCCTGCAAAGGAATTTGCGAAGACAAGATTATTTCGGCTAAAAACGATCGTAGTGCTTTGCTACAAGCAATGAAAATTTCAAAATTTAATTTCAATCCATTCCAAGACAGATGATCTGCAGCGTACCGACCAAATTTGCAGCCCCCAATGTAAGTGTTATTATCAAAATAATTAATAGCCTTGCATATTAATTCAACAATTAATTGAAACATTTAAAAACAAAAGAATTCTTCAAATAGCAATAAATCACTACTTCTTACTTACTTATATCACTGGCTATGATACAATGTTTCCTTAAACCTTGCTTCTCGTTTTCGTTTCAGGTTGCTAAACATGACCACAATAGTATTGCATTAGAAAATATTAAAGCTGTAGAATGTGGTTGCGTGATATGATATGACTTAATCTAATTCTGTTTAATTTCGTTTTTTAGCAAATAAAATTGAAAGCAAACTGCTTGAATATGACATTAATAAAATATCAGGGATAGATGTAAGAAAATGAAGGAAGTCTAATATCATTTTTGCTTGGAAGAAAAAATTTCATAATTAATAATTATTATCCTGAATCTTCGTAATATTTCTTAAATTTACAGGCCCTTTGCCAAAAGCAATGGTGAAACCTGGCTATCCACAGCAGGATGGGTCATTTTGCGACACGTCGAGAAAACATAGTCTAAAGCAAAGGAAGCACCAGCGTAGATTAATGGCATTAGTGAACCGGAAACCTTTAGGCAACAAAACTTCCTAATTAGTTTTTTTTCAATGTGTAACATCAGCAACAAGCGATTTCCAAGATTAAAAGGGGAGATTAGTTAAACACGCGAAGTATAATCTCACTGGTCACTCCAATTAAATTCAATGCAATTCGGATTTGACACGTAAAGGGATTAATTTTGATAATTTTATTGATAACTTTATTTGATAATTTTATAATTTTGCAGAGTTAAAAGATGTATCACAGAAGAATATCATAATTCTTCATATTTTGTCGTTGTTCTTTATCAAACTATTCCTGCAATAATATTATTAATTTTATCATAGAACACAGAATTTACAAAAATTTTTTACTCATGCAATTGAAGGTAGTGAGGGAGAGAATTTGAGAAACTTATCAAATTCAAAATCCTTGAATGAATCAATTAGTCAGTCCTAAATGGGGCCATTATGAATTCTTTACGATGCAAAAATACATTTTTCTATTTCCTTCATCATTATTTACTGGCTATTATCCCACAACATATCAGTTGGGCTAGGATTCAGCTTAACTGCGTCACGAAAAATGAGACGCATTGTAATTCGTCGTGGAAATGGTAAGAGCGCTGTGATCATATCAGTCCGTGATACATGGTTGGGTTGTGCATAGTTTGAGAATCTATTTCCAACATTTTATGAAATATTTCCAAAGCCTACGTTGCCCATTAACAGTTAATTCAACGCTGCCGCAAAAGATCAAGAAGGCAAAATACATAATCAGCTTCATCATATTTGAAAGCGATTGCATTGCAAGCCAAAATGTTGTTGTGACGATTCTGAAATGTGGACCTTACAAAATCAATAAATTTTCCAAATTTTTGATTGATAACGATTCCTACGTATTCAGAAATGATTATTAATGACTTCTGTCGAGGATGAATTCTTATGCTTAGAGTTTAGTTGATAATATTGATGAAAAAATTTTTAAATTTATGTCATTAAAAATTGAAATTGGAATAATTTATTTTATGATCTACCACACATTTTTGTAGTGCTGTGTGAAATTGAATTTAAATCATAAATTCTAAAGCTATTTTTGCTTCGAAGACAAAATTTTACAAGTAATTGTTATTAATAATTACTGTCCTGAATGACAATTTTGAAATAACTGAAATTGAATTCTCTTGTTTGACATCTCTGCAATGCAAATTTTTATGACAACTTACTAACTCAAACTTTATAATCACAATTTCAATAAAATAAAAAACCTAAAATGCTCTATTCTTATCAGCTAATTTAAGTATGTTTCAGAAAATTTAAACAAATATTAAAACTAAGAGGTAATTTAATGAGTATGTGTGGAACAATGAACGAAAAGGAAGAAACAATGAACTATTTTGCAAAGTTCATCGAAAAGAAACAAAAACTGATTTACTTTATTCAACAGATGCATTCACTTTAATTCTATTATTAACCTTTAATTATGGCTTTTAATCAAAACCTGACACTTGCTTCTATGACCCATTTTTATTTGTTGCACTCCTTGAACTGCCTAAATCAATTTGGTCAAAGTAGAACCGCAATGGCTAGTATTTTATATCAAGCCTTACTTCTGATTCAACCTCATAGCTATTAATAATTTTTAAATATGAAGAATTTGAAAGGTTGTACTAGGGAAGATTAAGAATCGCCACACAAGCTATGATGGAAAACAAAACATCATTTAGCATCAGAAGCATTCTCTGAAACAGCAGTAGAAGTATAACGAACATAAAATGATTCAAGACATTAAAACTGTGCTTTTATACTTCGACAGTGGAACCAATGAATTTAGTATAACTGATGAATGCCTTCAGGCGATTCGATTTTCTTTTTCTTTCTTCTAAAATATGCCATAAAATTTAAAAATAAATGTGTCAATATTTTAAATTGAGTAATTCAATATTCAATGTTATTAAAGCTGTTTCAGTGACATTGACACGTTAAAAAATTAATAAATTTGCAAAGTTTTCGGCTGATAACGATTTCAACATATTCGGAAATGATCATTCCATGACTTCTATCGAGGAAGAATTCTTATGCTTAGAGTTCGTTGATAAAAAAATTCAGTTAATGGAAAAGATTTTGAATTTATGTCATTGAAATTTGGGATTGAAAGGATTTATTTATCTTTACATTACCAATGGTTTTTTGCAGAACTGAGTGAAGCTAAATTTAAATCAAAAATTCTAATATTATTTTTGCTTCGAAGACAAAATTTCGCAAGTAATAATAATTAATCTAGATGATAATTAGTGACCAAAGAATGCTGGCCTAATAAATAACTGGCATTTCTATGAGCTCGATGATATTGTACTTTTGTAGCAGGATTTTATCATAAGCAAAATCCAGTATGTCGAACAAAAATATGCTTTTATAAACTGCAGTACTTTATATTTTCCAGCAAAATATTCATAGATTTGTTATTATCACTGAAACAGCTCTAACAGCATTGAAATTTGGATGACTCAATTTAAGAATATGTTGACACATTTATTTTCAAATTTTAATGGCATATTTTACAAGAAAGACTTCCAAAATCATTTTTTTTTTTGCAAAATTTGTTAGAAGAAGAATTAAAAGAAAAATTTTTAGAAGAAAAATTTGTTTTCCGGGATCTAGAATTAAATGTTTCAGAGGAACCAACTTTTTTTTATTTTTTAAAATAATTCATGCAATCCTCATAAAATAAAGTAACCAGTTTTTGAAATCCAGTTATATTGCTATCATTTTCACCATTACCTTCATACTTATCCCTTCCAACCCTTTTTGCTGTTTGACTAAGTAAATACAGAATCGCTTGAACGCATTCATCAATCAGACTATATTCATTGTTGTGGTTATAATGTGCATCGCTGAGATATCAGAGAAGAGAATTTAATTTCACCTATTTCAAATTTACCATTGAGGATAATAAATATTAATAATTGTTGCTTGCGAAATTTTATCTCCGAAGAAAACTGATATTAGAATTTATGGTTTAAATTTAATTTCACTCAGTTGCGCAAGGAGGCATTAGTAGTGTAAAGATAAACAAATTCTTCCAATTCCAAATTTCAATGTCATAAATTCAAAATCTTTTCTATCAATCGAACTTTTTTATTAACCGAACTCTAACTCTATAAAATTCATTCTGTCGACAGAAGTCATGAAATAATTATTTACGAATATGTAAGAATCGTTATCAGCCGAAATTTTAGCAAATTTATTAATTTTTGTAAAGTCCGCGTTTCAGAATCGTCACAGCAACATTTTAGCTTGCAATACAATCACTTTCAAATATGATAAAGCTGATTATGTATTTTGCCATCTTGATCTGTTGCGGCGGCGGAAAATATAAAAAAAAGAAAAAAATTATTATTGAGCAAATTTTGCAAACGAAGCTTCAGAAATTTAATAACTCTTACTTGCCATTGTTCCGTTTTTTCTTTTTGAGTGGAAGTATACTTTATTGAATTGTTGCAGTTGTTGTGGTATTTACCTTTTAGCCTACTACTCTTCAAGAATGATTATTAAATACATTCAAAGTTTATTTCAATGAATTCATTCAACAACGAGTAATTTTATCTTTTTTTTTCCAACTTTAGTAACCTCAGATTTCGACGTTCTTCACTTTCGGTTTCAATTCCAACCATTATTATCACTTCTTAATGGAACAGACGAAAGGAATTTTCATTTAATTGTGGCAATACTTAACCTACATATTGCGGATATAGAAAATTCACCAATCTTTATCGATAATTTCAAAATAATGATGTTAACACATGGAAGATTTAATTTAAGTAAACAAATCAAAAAATGGCTGACGGATAAAACAGACGAACCGATTATTCGAGTAATTTTTCCATTATAAATGTAAAGACGGATATAAGATAAGAAGTAATGGTAGTTATTAGGGTTGCAGTGATTAGCAGTGATAAAATAATTGATGGATAGAACAGTCGAAACGACTATTTGATTTTTTGTTAGCAAATGATTGTAATTTAAAAAAAAAATTAGTGAAAAACTAAAATCTAGTTTTTAAAATTGTGCTGTTAAAACGAACAAATTTAATTAATTGATCGTTTTTTCTTAAATAAATTACACTAAAAAATAAAACAAATGTAACAATAAAAAAATGCTTCCCATAGCTACGTTGTAACAATCATTGTCCGGAATCGTTACATCCAATCATGTACATAAGAATGGAAGTACTGCGAAATCCACGTCAAACTCGTGAAACCCGAGTGGATGAATATTGCGCAGGACAAAAATGCTGCCTTAAAACCAGATATTTTAAATTTCGAAATAGAGGTTTGGAGCGTATAACAACACCGGACGGGTATTTTTTTGCATCCAAATATTTCCCGCAAAAAACTTCTGATTTGTTGCAGCAATGATGATATATCATTTAATTGAATTTGATTCAGATTGTTTAGATTTCTTTTAAGTGCATTGCATTATTTAATTCAGTGTCCGACTGAGTTTAGATTCCTGATGAATTCCTGCGGAGGAATTTGCGAACAGAAGATTATTTTGGCTACAAACGATCGTAATGCTTTGGTAAAAGCAGCACAAATTTTAAAATTTAATTTCGATCCACTACGAGACAAATGGATCTGCTGTGTACCAACCAAATTTGAATCCATCAATGTTAGCGTTATTATAAAAATATTATAAATTATAAATTATTATAAAAATTATTAAAATAATCTTATAAATATTATAAAAATTATAAATATTATAGGAATATTATAAAAAATAAATTATAAAATGTAAAAATTATTAAAATAATTAGAATAATAAAGAATTTATAATCATTAAAATAATTATAAATTATTATAAGAATTATTATAAAAATAATCAATAGCCTTGCATATTCAATAATTAATTGAAATGTTCAAAAACAAAGGAATTCTCTCAACGGTAATAAATCACTGCTTCTTATATATATCACAGGCTACAATACAATACTTCCTTGCACCTTGTTTCTCTTTTTTATTTTACGTCGCTGAATACTACGACAATGATATGCAATTCTTCATTTCATTTAAAAATGTTAAAGTGTAGAATGTGGTTGCGTGATATGAAATGACATGACTTAAACTTTGTCTAATTTTGAAAAAAATCTTTTAGCAAATCAAAATTAGCAAATCAAATTAGAATGCAAACTGCTTGAGGCATTGATATAAAATTGGCATAATAAAATATCAGGGATAATTGTGCGAAAATTAGGAGGATTATAATATCATTTTTGTTCGGAAAAAAAAATTTCATAATTAGTAATTATTATCCTGAATGTTAATTTTGGAAAAACTGAAATAAAATCCTCTTCCGCAATATCTTCACAATGCAATTATGACCATAACCTACTAATCTAAACTTTGTAATTGCGAATGTAATATGAGCGGAATTTGCATGTTTGCATCGGAAAAAAAAATTTGCCATAAAAGCTTGACAGAAATCAAAATTTCACATGTAGTAATTATTATCCTGAATTGTAATTTTGAAAAAACTGAAATAAAATTTGCTTCGCAATATCTCTTAAATTTACAGGCTCTTTGCCAAAAGTGATGGTGAAACCTGGCTATCCAGAGCAGGATGAGTCATTTTGCGATACGTCGAGAAAACATAGCCTAAAGCAAAGGAAGCACCAGCTTAGATGAACGGCATTAGTGAACTGGAAACGTTTAGGCAACAAAATTTCCTAATCAGTTTTTTTCAGTGTGTAACATCAGCAACAGGCGATTTCCAAGACTAAAAGGGGAGATTAGTTAAACACGCGAAGTATAATCTCACCGATCACTCCAATTAATTTCAATGCAATTCGATTGTAAATGCATATAAATGACATCAATCAATGAATGCACTGTTTTGATCTTTCTGAACACAAAGAGACATATGGAAATTACGGCAATAGACTAATTAATCAGATTAACCTCCAATCAAAAAAAATTAATTCATTATTAAGAGGTCTTATGCACTGCCAGAAAAAGTTTTGATAAAATATTTCCTTATAATTCTTCATGCAAGCAAATCATCAGTTATTTTAAATTTATCGAACACTGTGCATTACTTTTAAATAAATTGGTTGCAATCAGAAAAACGGATTGGAGCGAGGCCTCAAAATCTAATGGTTCTTTTACGCAAATTTTCCACAGAAGAAATTCGTAGAAGCTCACAAATGAACTAGATTTCAATTTACTTGGCCAAGTTTCTGTAACTGTAGGATTTACAAAGAAATCGGCAGATGGAAAGAAACGAGGTAGCGGGAAATGAAGGAAAATGATAATTTCAGCTTCAGTAGATAGAAGAAACATGATTTTTTCCCGTTTAAAAACATCGTAAACAGTTTTTTCTGGTCTACAAAAACATGAAGTATATCATCTTCAAAGCATACTGTTGTAATGTTTGGTTGAAATACTATAATTATAAAAGAAATGATGTAATACCTGTAAATAAAAATTAGCGACATTTATTGCAATTTCATTGAAATTTAATAATATTTTCTGCGAAATGAGTAAGTTTCCCGCATTTAAAACATTATAAATATGAAATTTTAACTGGTAAATTTTTTCAGAAATATTTGCCATATTTTGAAAAAAAAAGCAATTGGTTTCAACAAATTTCGAAAATTTACATCTGTGCTGACAACAATGCTGATGGCAGCCTTATCTCGCTATAAAATTTAAAAAAAAAAGAGCAGCATGAAAATCATTTATCTATACGATGTAAGAGTAATGATATTACAACATTATGAAAACTTAGATGTAGCTGTCTTCCTGCCATTAGTTCTCATTAATTCGTCTTCAAAATTATCACCCCTCTCCACTATTAGACATTGATAAGAGAACTGATATCCGTCCTGGTGTAGTACTAGTAATAGCAGCAATAGCAATAGCAATCAGCTGATCAGCTGATTGATGTGTTGGATGAATCGTCCTGCAAGCAAACTATGTATTTCTAGAAATTGCAACATTTCATTGTTCGTCGTTATTAGCATCAAAATGCAAATTTCGATGCAATATTCTGTGCTAAATCATTTCGAACTTTCAACCACCTGTCGTGTCATTCACCTTCTTTCCAGTCTCTCTGTTTAATCATTGATTCGAAGATTTCTAATTCTCAATTTTTGAATCTGGAGTTGCGGAACATTTTAAATTTTATAATTTCGTTTCTGAGAATTTCAGGGGAAAAATTTCACAGGAAGTTTGCAGCTTCGTTGTTTTCAAGATGACAAATTTGGTCAAGCAATGACTTTCCAACAAACATCGCATCGTTTAAAGCGATAACTTTAAAAGAACGAAAAGTGGAATCAGAATAGAAGGCACATGAAATAAACAGCAAAACATGTAAAAAGTAAATAAATCAAGAACCAATACTGTTGGAGACAAATTTTGTGAAGCAATTAAGTGATAATAATCAATAAGTAAAAGCAAAAAATTCCTGAGCTGAATTAGAAGAAACACAGATACACAGAATGAAAGTTAGCACAGATGTATGAACAAATAATTTAACGATTTTTTGTGAACTGCAAAGCAAAAAAAGATGACCTGCTATGTGCATTTATTGATTGGTTCAAAAGCTGTAAGAAATCTCGAAGGTCCCTAATATTTATAAAGGGATTGTTGTAAAAATATGTCATCTATCTACTAAGGTTGTTTTTCAATTTGGATAAAAATTTGGCTGTCAATTTATCAAATATTCAGAATCAGACACAACACAAGAGATCATTTTGTTGAATAGCTCCAATTAAAAATCTGATCTCTAACCTTTGGAGTGAAGAATATAAGATAATAATATCATCAGCCGAGACAAATTTTATCACCCTATGAACATCGCTATATCCTTAGTAAAAGAAAAGATGAAAATGATGATAACATGGCGGAGGCAAAAAAGTATAAACCTGAGGAGATCTGTGAAACGATAACGGTTAAATTTTACGAAAACAAGATCATTTGTTCACTTGTATTCAATTTTGCGGTAAATTGAACCTTTGCCGAATAGCCTGTATCCGATCACCATACTGTTGCATTGCTTGTTGTCGATGAAGCTCTTCTTCGGCAGCCTTTTCTTCATCAAACTGTAAAGTGCTGGAACCTGTCATCAACTCACGATTTAGGATACCTCGTAAAATTACGCAGACACCGTTCAGGATGAATCGGCTTTCAAAAGTTATCTGTAAGTGTTGCCGATTTATACTTTTGCAACTCACTTATGAAAGCCAATCAAATTCAAAAAGTGCTTCAGTAGCTAAATGCAATTTATTTATTTTTACATTTAATACTGCGATGAATTATTGAAACTGAATTTATTAGAAATGTTGAATCCTAAAAACCGCAAACGGATTGTAAATGGAATATTTCAGTAAGAATTCTTAAGCTAAAACAGCTAAAACAAGTATCACATTTTTGAAAGGCTTTTCTATTCCAAATATTCCGACATGCCTTATAGCACAGTATCAAACTTTTTAAACCACAACTTAATTAAGAATAAAAAGCATTGTACCTCATCTTGGCCAACTGTACAGGAAGATAAAGGAAAATCACTGTTATAACCAAACTGCGTGAATGTCTGAAAAAACCACAAGATAATTTGAAATTAAGTTCTACATCATTTTTAAATTAGTTACAGAACTACTGAAAGAGAACAACGGATGTTATTTAGCCATCAAGTGAAAGTCAACAGTAATGACAAATAATCTGTTTGATAACCGTAAATTTATGGTCAAAATTAAATTTTCTAACTCCTAAATAATTAACTACTGCTCAATTCCTTTCTCTTCTAACTGAAAGATAATTTTCCGAAAAAATTACATTTGTCTTTAATATTTTAGAATTGAATACGTTGAATTGAATAGTATGTTACATTATTATGTTAAATGTTGTTCGCGTAAATTCCAAAATTATTTTTTGGAAGCAGTGTTGATGGTGACAGATGACAGTGTTCTTAGTAAATACAAATAGACAGTAGTGTGGTATCATAAGATGCATAGAGAGCAGCTAGTTGGGTAATTTGAAACTTTTTGAATTTATTCAAAAATATAAAAGAGAACAACTGGGAGAGGAGGTGAAGTAGTAAATCTTAAAAATACAACAAATAAAGTTGAATACCGTTCCATCAAACAATTTTGTCTTTTCTTTCCCTACCATCATTACTAGACTTCGACCAAAATTTTTATTGTTTGAGCAAATGATAATTTTGCGGTTTATTTTTTTATTTTTCTGTTTTCACTTCCCGGACTATCTACAAATGCACTTTATTCAAGAACAATTAAATGCCCTACGTAATCAATGTTGAAAAATTGAATTTTATAAGTCCAATTGGGTTTTATAAAATTTGTTGGAAAACAAAATCTATGTGGCAATACGAAGAGAAAGGAATTATTTAAGCGTCAATTCAAATTTTGCTTAAAATACAAGATCAAAGTTTCTCGAAAATCAAAACGAACTCTGACAGATTTTTAGAACGAGACCTGACTTTGTGGAATATTTCGCCATTACTATTATCAAACTTATGAGACGTTGAGCTTACAAAAAACGTGCAAAGATATGAGCAAGTTTCAATGTGACAATTGATTTGTAAATTTTAATTTCGTTGGGAACAATAAGAAATCGTTGAGAGAAGAACATAGTAAACAGAAAAATATAAGTTTGAAGTAGTAAATGAATTTTAAATAATCGTCGAATTTAGCAGTTTTAAAATTTTCAAAATAATAAGAACAAACAAACAATTAAAACTGAGATAGTGTTACACTGAATATTTATTCGTTTGATTGGAAAACTAACAATAGGCAAACGAGGTTGCTGACGATCAGCACAGCTTTGCAATAAAGCATTGCGTCGTTCCACCGGTGGTGCATGCGGCAATCCCGCAAAAGCTATTTGTGATGGACCAACAAGCTGTCTGATTTCTGGGTCAGTTTCTAAAGAAGATGAAACGGTGAGAAAAACTGGATGGATATCAGAACCACTTATAAGTTATGGAAATTTTTACCAATTTCGTTTTAACAAAATATCCATAACCGAAATTAGTGCTAGCTTTCTATAACCATAATAAGTGCGTCAGATCGGTATGCTGTTAAAAGTTGTAACAGAAATAGCATGGCCTGATCAACTGGTGACTATAAATAGCTGCCAGCATGATGTTTATAACAACCAAATTATAGTAATTTATGCGAAAACTGACTAAATTAGCATAGTCTGTTCGATGCTTGTAACATCACAATGATAACCACGACCTTAAATATAGCTACTGTTCCAGACGGGATGAAGGGTGCGAGCGTGCTATAATATCGTATCTGAATTTTCAAGTATTTTATATTTATAAATGTTCTCAATAAAATACTGATGACCAGGTGGTTACTGTAGCAAGTTTCAATATTATAAACATACCGAATTTCTGGAGCTGATTATCCACCACCGCGGGCATACAACACCGCATTTGCTGTTGGACGGCAGCCGCAACCATGACCCGCATATCGGGCGGCGGCAGCAATAGCGGGTGAGATCGCGGCCCCGCCCATACTACCACC
The DNA here is from genome assembly GCA_037074765.1 of Mansonella perstans. Classification (NCBI taxonomy): domain Eukaryota; kingdom Metazoa; phylum Nematoda; class Chromadorea; order Rhabditida; family Onchocercidae; genus Mansonella; species Mansonella perstans. The sequence goes on from JBAMDO010000072.1 coordinate 222,039, forward strand.
AATATCACCAGTCCAATCTTGATGTCGTATATTTATATTTCCATCCTCCTCCTCCGCTCCTCCTTTCCTCCTTCTTCTTTTCATTTTTCCTCATGCAATTGTCTTGGGTAATAAGCATGCTGATATCCGCTACCTTTCTACAATCCGGTCACCTCCTTCAGGTTATTATGAATCATTTGTTGTTCTGATGATCAATCAATGCTTCCCTTCAGCCATTTTCCGCGTAACTACCAGTCGCACTGTCACAGATATTAATGTCAAAAATGTGACTATCTAATTATCCTACTTTAATAATTCTGTTAGCGTTATTGCCAGCCAGAATAACAATGATAATTACATTGCTTTGTAATGAATTCGTATAAACGTTGAAGTACTTAGAATGCATGCACACGTTTGCGTGTATTTTATGTATTTGTATATCCGTGAGCATATATATTTAAGTGTGTGTGTGTGTATATGTCTATAAAAATAGCAATTATACATTGTGGCCAAATTAGCTAAATAAAAATATTTTTACGAAAAAATTGAGTTATTCTCCAAGAATAAGGTTTTACGGAATGATAATTGCAGCATGGATTTATTGTATGGAAAAAACTAAAATTATCAAATAGCATAAACAAAAGGTATGGAAAATTTAAGGTGAATTAGCCGTTGGATAATGACGATCGGATTTCTAAATTATTGTTCTCTTCTTTCAGTTGAATCATTTTTTAATTTTGTTGGATGACTGCATCTATTTTTTATTTACAAAATATTTGCTTTTTGGATACATTGAAAGCTTTAGAGTGGGAGGATAAAAAGATATGATCATAAGCAAAATAGCGTGACAATTAATCAATGAAGTATTTACTGTTTTCCTCATCAAGTTCATGTATATATAACAGGAAGAATTCAATATCATTGTAAGTAGTACAGTGATAGAGAACGTTTATTGATGTTGGAACGCTTGCAAGCCATAAATGTCAGATCTGAATTTTTTTTTAAATTTGAAAGATTTTAAATTTAAAAAAAAAGGATTTTTAATTTCAGATAATTTTGAAGTTAAGCCAAAAAAAAAAAAAATTGCAATTTCAAGTTCTCTACATGAATCAAAGTTATAAATTGATTCTATAGGACTATAAAAAGGAAAATTTTGACAAGGAATGAAAGGAATACGGAATAATTTCATCAATATGTTCTTGCAGATCAGTTTATTCTTCAGTTCTGTACCACAAATACTATCAGATAAGAAACGTTCAAAACGCAGAAGTAACGAGAAAGTAACAAAACACAACAATTTAACACTCCAATAATTTTCAAATCAAATCGTCAGCATTATAAGAAATAAATGATTAACTTAAAAATAGTTATCTGAATGTTCTCTTCAACTTACCTCCATGTCGCATTCATATTTTTTATCCTCTCATTTCTTTCCATCATTTCATCCCAATCAATCAAAATTAATTTTCGAACAAAAACTACTGTTTCAATCATTTCCGCACTCTTTCTCTTATCAAACAAAAATTAACATTCTTTACTTAATATTTCCTCATCCGATCATGATTAAAAGTCAAAATTCTTGTAATTGAACGTATCATTTGGTCATGATTTTATCAGAATGATAACAATCGTTTGTGTATTTTGTCTCGGCTATTGAAATTTTTTGAAAGAATATACTTTGTGTTTTTACTTAAAAAGTAGAAAAATGGTTGTAAAAAAGTAGTAAAAAAGTATTGATTGATGTAGCAGATAAAGCCCCAGAATGCAGCATTTTGTTTCCGTTGTTTTTGTTGAAAAAAAGTAAAAGAAGATTGTGATACAACTAATATATTATCTCAAAATAATACTGAAATATTTCGGAGACTGTGCTAAGCTGAAAATGAAGATCTGGTTTTTTTAATCTAATTCTTCATTGAGAAGATATAATGGTGAGTTAAATTAGGATTCTATTTATAATATTTGCTTCTCAACGAAATCTTCCAGAATCCTAATCTTTTCTTTTCCACAATCATATTAGAATGTGGTAGACTGTGATAGCATCCGGTGATTTGTCTATTTTTGGGTATTGGTCGATGATAATTATCAATAATTGATGTCACATCTATCAATCTATTTGTCTATTTCATGTGTATGTGTCTATTTATGTATGTGTATGTCACACTAATCATGTTTCGCATTATGTGTATGTGTGTGTGTGTGGCGGTATGTTGCTCGGTACCTGTGTGTGTCAGTGGTTGAGTATTGTTTTGAGGGTGCAATAACATCATGTAACAAGAGATAGGTGGATTCATATCAGAACCATAAATCTCACCTCAAAGTTGAAAGAATCTCAATATCGGACAACCGACATATAGGTCAATCACTAGCATTTTATCGAGCGAAGACTAAAATGAAAAGGCAGTTATGGCCAGGAGAGACGAAGTTCATGGTTCATCAATAAAAGATCCTGAGATGTGCCTAGAGAAAACGGAAAACTGTCGAGAAAAAGAAGGAATGTGATCCCGATAAAGAGAACGAACAACCGGTAGCCAATAGGTTAAATAATGCATGATTTCTGCATATGATAGTGATACAAACATATGCACACAAACACACACACACACACACACACACACACACACATACACACACACACACACACACACGCACACACACACACACACATATATATATATATGTATGCAGACACACATATACATACATACACTCATCATCTACTGATAACAATCAAATACATTTGTTGAGGAATCTGCACCAAAAAGACTACCATATTTGTTAAACAGATTTTTTAACCGCATTTTTTCCTTCTCAAAAGAAATTTCAATTTATTTCCTTAATATTCCATTTTTTAATAAGAAATGAAAAGAAAAAGAGACATTTCTGAAGCATTTCGAAAAATATCTTCGAAAGAATCCAATAACTCATATGTAGAAGTAAGTAATTACATGTTGAAATTCATGCATTTGGTAATAAATTAATCACTCGATATCATTTCACTCGATATCAAAAGATCGGATTTTATTTTTCAGCCTCAAAATCAAATTAATAAAGCTACACTATCAGAATTATGGCAGAGAAATGAAAAAGCAGAATTAGAATTTCAATTGAAAATTATTTTTTCAAATAAAGTTTAGCATTTTTATTTCACATTATTTCCTGATTTTAGCACGAATCTTTCTTTCCCGCAAAATAGGAAATAAAAATAAATTTCATTCGTCTCACTTAAAAACATTGCAAACATGCGGTAAGGCATGTCTTGTTAAATGATGATGGTATGATAAGGATCTTTGAGGGTTACCATTGTCGATTTATATCTATGGTGTTATCGAAATCATTGCCAGTCCCACTATTATTACTGTTTTCTCTTCACTCTTTGACTTGTTGAAAAAAAAAAAAAAATTCATGAATTAAAGTTTGCGTTTCAGATCTATTTCTATGCATTTAGTATGTTAAAGGAAAAGATTACTTTTCTGTCAACAACTTCATAAACATTTCCTTTCTGATAAATTAAAAACAAGAAGACACTTTGCGAGGTACTTTTCTTTAATCGCAGGAAGAATACAAGGATTTGAATTGATAACGTATCAGAAGACGAGAAAACTCGTTTTCATCCAAATTTACCATTTTAACATATTTCTAACATTAAATTTGTTCTTCGCTAATAATTTTCATATATTTGATAAATTGTACATACAATACATATGAAAAATAACAATTTATCACTTTAAAATTCGTCTATAATTGCTTAAATCGAGCTACAGGAATTTTGATGTTAAGGATCATTATCGTTCCTCAGAACTATCCTATCAAAAAACACTGCCTGAAATATTATTGTTATTAAATACATCATTTGCATGGCTCAGTGGAAATCGTCGAAACATCCTGGAATATTGTTTATAATGTAAAAATGATCATGAATTAAGCAAAGATTGGTATCACTTTTGTTGGGCCTAATCGCGTTTTTTTTTTTCAATTTGATCATTTACTTGAATGCCATCTGATCATTTGAAATATTCATTTCAAGTACAGTAACATTCTTATTCATTATCACTAAGATATCCTTTTTCACCAGAATGGAATTATCGACATATGGATACCGTAACCCAAATTGATATGGAAATATCTAGCTGATGATGATAACAGTGATAATTGTGACATAATGGCAGAACAATATTGACGATAAATTCGATAATCTAAACAAATGAATGCGCTATGTACCGTTACAAAGGATCCATATGGTTTCCATAATTTATGATCCTTTGATGGAAGCGTGTGAACACAATCACGGATTGCTTACGAGCGCAAAATTCTTACAATGATCATTGCAAAAGAGAGCATTATGTAAAAGATACACATAGTTATGGTAGGCCAAAGGTGAAGTAGGTCGCATCCTTTGTGTTGCAACGTTTTGTCTGCTAAAATTTTAAATGCCACGTGTTATCGGATCTCCAATTTCAAATGCTAATTATAAATTATTAAAGCTCTGAACTAATTCTGCAACTCGGAAATAATTTTTTGTTATTGATGAGAGATTCGAGGCTTCAGATTTGAGACCTATAGTCTTTTATGGGCAACCATGTTTTTCCTGAAAAAGCTAAACAAATCTTAAGATCGCAACTCCTTGCATTTTGCAAAATTGATTCTACAGTTTAGCGGGTTTTAGTACTGACTACTTTTCAAGAATATTAGATTTAAATTAATGATATACCAGATTTAAAGAGCTTTAAATTAAAGCATTCTTTACCAGATCAAGTCAACACCGCCAACAACAAATTCCTACAATGTTGTCTTGAATTTTAATCTGTTGTTTCTGTTCTCAAATATTGTCTAGAAATAACATCTGACCAATGTACGTACCAAAATGCTAATGTAATGGAAAGTGATTAGCATACAGCAAAACTGTCACCCTCAACAAAATTGAAAATGTCAACTTACAAATCTTGACAGAATTTAAGTAGATTCTTACAATTTAGATTAAAAAACTAACAGATGTTAATGGGAAGGACAGAAAAAATTTGGCTATACCACTGATTTTTGTCAGTACTGTGCTTTAACTTTTCTATGATTTTTGTGGATACGTTGACAAAATCTACAGCCAAAGAAATATGAAGTAGCACAATTGAACTTCACAGGATCTCAATTTAAAAGCAAAATTCATCTTTTACAATTACTCCTCTATTTGCAGCAAATGCCTTACACTCTCAGACTACCATCGCAATTTTAAGATTTATTCAAGTAATCCAAACAACCAAAGAGATCAACAAATATCTAGGTTTTCAGAGGATTAATGTTAGAAAATGTTCACGTATCACAATCATGCATTAACGAACATCAAATTTCATATAACGAAGTTTTCTTTCCTCGATAACCGCTTCTTCGCATTGTCGGCGAATTCTGCAGATTGATAAACTTGTGCTTTAACTTTTCTATGCGTTGAATTTGACGCAATTGCCGCTAAAATGAACTTTTCAAAATTTTCTTACAAACATGAGAACATATTAGAAATCCTGTAAACAGACAAAATACTGACCAACCGGTACTCTCGCCAATAAAGCCAACCATCAACTTCTGGATCTAAATCTTCCAGTTCTTTTTTTCTTTCCAAATTCAGTTCAAAAAGCCACGATGGATATTCAGCATCGGCCAAAATTTTTGGATCTTCTCCACCTATAGTTAATAAATGCTAAATTTAATACGTCGATAGACTAGATTTTTATAAATCTATAATACGTGGATAGATAGATATTTTATTAACAAGTGCTAAATTTAATAAGTAGATAGATATGGATAAATGGATAGATTTTTTTTCAAACTTTATTTTTAAATTCGACAAACACACGGTGAACTTTTTTAACTGATTGAACTTTTTGAGATCAAATAACACGATGACTAATACACTAGATTTGCATATGTACAATGAAATCAATGCAGAAAACTTCACTGTTTCAGCATACCCTCGAGAAGATAATTTACACAGACACTGGTGCATAGCTTTTCTGTATTCAGATCGATGAAACCTTTATCCTCTTTTTCAGGAATAATTTTCGAACTCAATGCTGCATAATTCCTTGATGTTATTAAAAATCCTGAAATAAGCAATTTGATAATTAACCAATTAATCGAACGATGCATTAACGTACTTGTTCAGTAATCAAATAATGAAATAAGTCAACAAATGTAAAGAAGAATTTAGCAATTAATAATTGAAATCAGAACAAAAAAAAAAAATTGCATGAACAATTTAGTAGAAAAATTTAAGATAAATAAGCTTTTTTCTTCAATGCTAATCTAATGTAAAACGAACAGAGAACGAATACCGAATGAGGGAAAAATTTATGGAAATGCTCGAAGAAATTAAATAAAATGCAACGAATTTATAAGTAAAATAAAATCTCGTCATCATTTTCATGAATTATTTTTTTTATTCATTAATACAACTGGCAAAGTATTTAAGATTCAATTGCTATGCTAATAAAGTTAAAAAAAAAAAAAAACAATAATGTTTTGAGAGTTCTAAATTTTAGAATATTAAAACTACAAAAAGAATTATGCACTAATTTCATTCATCAAGCAAAAAAATCTTTGTCAGTTTTTGTCAATAAGACAAGAATAATTTGTGCAGCAACAATTATTTTTGCAAAATTGCGTTTATACTAGAATTTATACTACAAAGCGTTTATACTACAATTCGCTTGGCAATATTTTGCTTTTCACAAATTTTTTCATGCAAAAAGCACTAATTACTAATTATAAACAGAAAAACGGAATCACTTACCATAAGTAAATGGAATTTGTTCAGATGATCTCATGCATCGAGACAAAGCAACTATCGTTTTAGCAAGCATTTTCATCAACACCCTGCTGCTTAGACAACCAATATGATCATCCTGAAACAAATGTGATCATCCTGAAATGTGACCAATTTTCAAAAAAAAAAAAATTAATTCAGGATATTATCTACGAAATTATCCTTAAGAATTCATCTTGTTACCCATTATTGAGTTTTGTAGACAGTGGTTCATTATAACCTAAGTAGTTCCAAATGAAGGAAAAATATTTTCATATCAGGTCTTTCAACCTGTAGCCCAGTTTGATACAATGTAAAACAACGCGTCTAAAATCATCTAATGGTTTTCACGTGTATCACGTGTAGCGATGATTTTTTAAGTCTTAAAAGTGTGGGTCAGGTAAAAATAGTAGGAAGTTGATCGTTTAAGGTTATCCATAACAAAGAATGAATGCATCATAGAGCATTGTGTTTGTTGTTGAGATCATTTCTCTTACTACAGCATTCACAAATCTATCTTGTTATTTCACCTCATTTATGTTCGTAATTACTTTAGGTAATTCAATCACTTTGATATTTATGAGTATCTCATACTTACTGGATCACTGATCTTATAGATTTGTTTGCCAGAATTGATAAAATCTCCTTTTTAGTGCCACTCTTTAGGGCTTGATCTTGTATTTATCTTTATATAGATCATTGCGATCTGATACGATCTGATAAGAAATGCCCACTTATTGATCATATCTGCGATCACAAAGTTATCTATCGATTTGGAATAGTTAGAATGTATTTTTGTGTTCTTATCATCATTTCTTGCAATTCGAATCAGATTACTTACATTTTTAATGTAAGTAATCTGATTAGAGTTGAATTGACAAATTTGCTCTTCACAGCATATTTTTTCATTTTTTCCACATTCTCGAAATCATTAAACTTTTGCATTACTTCTTCATTACATATCTCTGAACTTTGGTAGAAATTACATTCGACCTGCTCGAATACTTTTAGACAATAATTTCGCAAAATTTCAGAAATTCTTTAGAAATTCTTACCAAAGCATTCTCTGAGCTTTCATTTCAAATTTCATTTTTAACTTTCGGATAGGGAAGAGTAGAAGGTAATCCGTGAGTGGCAATCGAATTTTTTGTAATCTTCATGCTTGTTATAGGAAAATTCACTTATTTCAGCTATTTATTTTATTATTTTATATTTAAAGTTTTTTCTAATATAGAGGAGCTTATTTTTCACGAAATATAAAAATTGTTCAGATCAATCACAATACTAATGACCGACGTTGGACGAGTAGTAACATTGAATATGAGAAATGGTAAATGTATTCAGGGACGAATCAAATCCGTTGATACGAATAAACGGATTGTACTCGTAGAGCGACCATTTTTGTATGATTTTTTTTTCTCTCTCTCTTTGTTTATTTCTTATTTGAGATTTATTTGGGAAATTTAATTTTGAAGCAATCTGTCTCGATGTCCAGTGTGTCGCACTGAAGTAATGAATTTTATTTCTATTTTTTTTTTTTTCATTTGGAATCTGAATAATGAATGAAAAGCAAGTCTTTTTGCAGAAATGGTAAGCCAATGGGTGGACATGAAAGAAAGTTTCCGATCAGCTCGATTCTTTCTTTTCGAATTTTGGATGTTGAGACTGAAACAAAAAATGGAAAGGTGAGATTGGAAAACAGTTTATGAAACAAAGATGAAAATAAAAGAGATCATTCATGATTGGAAAATCTTTGAGCAGTTTTATATATAAGTATATAAGTTTCCAGATTTTTTTCATAATTTTATAAGCGGAATAGTTGAATTCGAATCACATCAGGAGTTGATTGATCGCAAAAGTGCTCATAAAATCTGATTTCAAACGATTTATATAATTCAGGTCATTTCTGAAAGAACCACTGCAGAGTTGATGGATATTGCTGACGATGCTGTAGCTTTGAAAGGAGTCAAAACTGAACCAGCTGTATGTCCTACCAGTGTTCAAAAACCTTTAATTGTATCGCATGTTGCTAATGACCGTACATCGGCAAAAACAGTAAAAAATTCGAGGACGGTACATCGAGTAAATTCCAAAAAGGAACCAGCCGAAACAGCTATAAATGTTCACAAGAATACTTGTATTACTGGTATCGCTACAGTTTCTGCGTTTACTAATGCATCATTCCATGCAAATCAGCAACAGCAGTTGCCTTGTTCTTCTCCCTCCGGTTCGTCCTGTTCATCAGTAATAATCAAACCATTGTAAGTTTTTTTTTTTTTTTTTTTTTTTGTTATATTAAGTAATAATTGAGGGAAATCTCCCAACAGATGCTTTGCTTGCTTAAAGTGAAGTTTTTGTTTTTATTTTAGTTTTTGCGCTTTAACTTCTTGCTTGAGCCATTTTTTTATGCTATCAATATTTGTCATTAATTTTTTTTAGAGTAAAATTAGGCCATACACGTGGAACTTGCACTTCAAGTTCGAGACGTTTTCCTGCAAATTCTGGTGAATCGAAATTACTATCATTTGCAACTGGCCTTTCACACAGGGGAAGACGAAGTAACCATATATTTATTTATATGTGCTCATGCTTTGATTTGGAAGGATACGCTGTAAAACAGCGAAGGTACACTGGATATAGATTAAGGTGTACATTATTAGGTCATGTAAATAAGTCATTTTTTTCAAATGTTTATGGAATACTTATTTAGCGAAGCCAATTTTAGGTCGTGGACACAGTGGGATATCGGATTCAGATGCTATTAGTCAGAACAATCGAGATAGAAAAATGAATGAGGATCTTATCAAACCGATTGATTTTGATTTAAATGAGGATTTTGATTTTGAAAAAAATTTGGAGATTTTTCGAAATCATGTGAGTTGTATTTCTGTTTACTTTGATGTGGTTTTCTATTTCGTTTTATGAAATCATTTCAAGTTGTTCATTTATATGAGCATTCAAGACAGTAGACCATTTAATGATTCTTCGGGCAGGAAATTCATCCTTTCCAAATTATTCTGCTGAAATTTTTGTCGTTTTCATTATTATGTTAGTTATTTATATTGTCAGCAGCTCATTCTTTATAGTTAATGACTGCTTTTTTCCTAGGACACCATTCAGTTCATCAATGAAAAATTTTTTAATGCAACAGGAAAGAAATGTGAAAATTTCCGAGCAGAAGGAAATCTCAGCGCTAGGGACGCAGTTTGCTCACAGAAATTACGAGCATTTCGAAAATGTCATTTCGGATCCATCGAGGGTTACGTCGTGGACAATGAAGACGCACGATCAGTTTACTGCAGCGCATTTTGAAAAAACAGCAGATGGACAACGGATTCCGTTTTTAAAACCCTGTGATAAAGAAAAGTTTTTGCAGGTCAGTTTTAAATATAATTTTGCATTTTTTTTAGATGTAAATTACTTTCGAGTTTAGTTTCCACTTTATGTCGTGTTGAGCAATTTGGTAAGTTAGTGCACGATATTCTATGAAAAAATGTTTTCAAAACTGATTAAACCATTTTGTTTGATATTGTTACCTGTTCAATCAACAGACCATTACTCTGCATTTTTCCCTGTAACGTAATTGTTTTAGAGAGCTGAGCCTTATTTGGGAAGTGATATATTCCATATAATGATCGCTGATCGTTTAATGATGTTTATTTGGAGCATTATTGATAGGTAAGCTTTATTTTTGTTTGTTTTTTTTCTTTTTTTTCTCTTTATGGACTTTGTAATATTTTAATAATGCAGAAATTACAGTGTGGTTTCTATCATATATCATATATATGTATATATATATATATGGCTTCCTGCCTACTTGTCCTCTTTTCTATATATATATATATATATATATTGAACCTACTGTTCAATAACAGTACTGATATTATCTGATGATTTTGAGATAACTTGTAATTCTAACTTTGGTTTGACATCATACTACTTGCTTTTTTAAAGAAAAAAAGTTGCTTTTAAAAACATTGCAATGAAAGTGTCTAAGAACTGGTATTTTTTTCTTTTTATAATTGTACTTTTTCTACAGATAAAGCATTCAGTAGAAAAGTCATATGTAAAGGAAAAAAGATTTTCTTTAAGTTGAAGAAAGTAAATCCTTTTTTTAACACTGTTGAGTGATAGAGATCCTAAAATTGCGCAGGAATGTTGAAGTTTTGAAAAACATTTCAAATAACAAAAGCTTAATATGCAAAACTGTGCGGAATCTTAATAGATAGGAGAAAAAGTTATTATGATCTAAATGGTTTTTGGATGGTTGCTTTTTTTGTATACAAAAGTTCTTAAATTATAGGTTTGAAATAATGGTTAGTCAAATAGTTGTATTAGATTCAGCAGCGGTTAATACTTTCTTGACAACGATGTTTTTGCGCCACATCTCAAACAGAGCTTGCCAGACAGTTGTATATTCATGCTTACTTGGCCAGTACAATTTACCACACGTTCTTCAAGTTCATGATGTACAAGAGCTTCCGAAACATGATGTTCAGGTAATTGTTTTTGTTTTCGTTTCTGCGCGTTCTGGAATGTCATAGTATGATGTGAAGCCATTTTGCTGATGAAAGAGAAATTGAGCTTCTTGAGTCGCTGTTGTTTTCAAGGAGTTTGTGATAATTCTCGCTTTTCAAATTAGCATGCACTGATGCCTGTGAAATTGGAATAAGTTTGACTTTCCAGTCCTGTAAGCTTAATTACAATTTCATTAATTGCTGATAAACTTAGGTAAAAAAATTCCTCCATTATTCTTTGTCACGGAATTGCTGCCTTTTAAAAAATTTTTTTCCTCTCAAGAAGTTTTTTAATAAAAAAAAAGATGGAAATGTAATTGCGTGTGATTTCTCGGATTTCTGGTTCAATGCATTACAGCTTATCGTCGTTCTGGGCCCTTTACTGCTGGAAAGTGTTAAGGAATGGATAAAGAATTTGTGGTCATCAGCCCATTTGATTTGTATAGAAAAACCACCAGAACTCATCAAAAATGAACATACGTTGATGGTCGGTATTGGAACTGAAAACGATGATTGTAAGTTCTTAAGTCCTTTAATCGTAGGGTCTGACGAGTTTCTTTAAGATCTATGATATTTACAGTAAAAATTCATTTATTTCTGATGCTATGTAGGTTGAAGTCATCTACCATCATTTATGCGGTATCCATATTGTAGTGAAGATATTGTCTTCGATGCCTTTAAGACTTTTTTCTCATAGAATTTCAGTTGACTTATTGATCAACGTTGCAGAAGTACAATTTACTGTAGTAATTTTGTACTGTTTACAGTGAGTTGTTTTTGTATTTTAAAAGTGTTGTTAAATTGACTTCATTCACAACTTAAAATCCCGTATGCTACAAATATTGTTTTAAATCTTTTCATTGTAGTTCCAATTCAAAGGAACTCAAATAATCTGCGTGCTGTCGCAGATATTGGAATACCATTTGCCTGGATGGATGCTGAATCTGCTGCTTGTCTTTCGCGTGCATTTGCCACACAAAATATTGTTTTATGTTAAGGAAATTGTTGGCTGGATTGCTTCACAAATTGTATTTTTTATTTTTCTATCAGGAATTCGCAGATAGTAATCGCCTTAAACTACTTTAAATATTTTTCTGCATTATAGTAGTTATTGACTTTCTGTCTCGAAATTTATGGTTCTTTTATATTCTCAGTTTCTGATTGTGTCCCAGTAAAATTCTATGGCATGAATTTTTTATGTTTTTTTATTATTGTCTTATCATTTTTTTCATGTCTTTTTTTGCAGTTGTCTTGAATCTAGATTACTAATTACTTCATCAGACATAATGTCAAGAACGAGATTGTTCACGTCGATATCTCACAGTGATATTAAACATTTAGATTGATTCTCTGATGTGTCACATAAATATTTTGTTACATCTGCTAGTTTTTTTGACTTATTATCTGTATTGCTAATGTTTGTTGTTTTTATTATTCTAGCCAAAATTTTATTTAATTATGTTATTCTTTTTTTTGAAAAGTAGCTGGGCTGCTTGAAAATTTTGAACATTTGTTCGATAAAAGGTCTGTTTATTTTGTGTTTTCTGGAAATAAAAAAGGTCCAATTCAAATTTCTTGTGTCAATGCAATGTTATTTTTGGTTTTGACTGAATGTCTGATAGATTGGATGTTTTTCGTTTCCTATTGAATTATTTGATGGATGCAGATTAATGAATTTATGGAACGTTTGCATGTGTGGTTGAAAAGTAATACATTCGTTCGCTACGCAATGATTCTAATTTCATGGGAGTTGAATAAGAAATGTTAGCATATAAAGAACAGTGATAAATATAAATTGTCCTTAGAGCGATGGAACTGCCATGGATAAGTTTGGATGTTGTGCTTCGAGCGCTAATATCTAAATTTTTGAGTATTAATAATTTTTTTTCAGGAATGTACAAACGAGGTTTGAAATGTCTCCATTTTAATTTCTTTTTTTGCGGTTATTACTTAAAAATGACTGCCGCACATTTTTCAATTTTTGCGGCGGAAGTAAATAGTACTGCAAAGTAAGTTTTTGTTTTTAAATGACTATGAAATAAAGATGCGTAAAAGCAGCTGAACTTTACTTTATTCTCTATGATGCTTTATTCAGAAGTCATAATTTTTCAATGCATAGTTGAAAGGTTGAATGTTGAAATTTCAGAACAAGCAATTATTCGTTGTGGAAAGTGTTAACCTTAAGTAGCGAAGATATATCGTCGTTTTGGGAAATGTTCCTTGGAATTACGCTATGGATGTTCATTTCATATGTATTTGTTTATATTATTGTTGCATTAATTTCAATGATTATGTTGCGGAATCATCCATGGATGTTTATTTATGCAGCTTCTATATTTGGTTAGTTCATTAAATTTCGTTGCCTAGCTGAACATAATACTTTTTGGTTTATTAGCATCATATAAGGTCTATCGTACTGGTGTCTAAACATGTTTATTTCCATTTCCTCATTTTCTTGAACAGAACTCGAGTAAAATTATGCTGAAATCCTGTCCCATTTTGCATGCTTGAAGACGAGTACGTCATTCAGCGCAATATAATGTGCTTTTCATCTTGGTTATTTTAATATTTTTGACTGCATTCACTTTTTTCAAAATTTTTCAAAACTTCATTTGAATTTGTGGAATTATTCGACCGCTTTGACCAGTTATAGGAAATTATTTGACTGCGTCGAATTGACATGTACATGCTTTTAAATCAATATATCTTAAAATAACTCATTTATTAGGAAGACATAACGTTAAAACTTGTGGTTTATATTCACCTTTGCATTGAAAAAACAATGCAACAAATTAAGTTAGTGTTCATTAAATTTTTATCTTAAAATTAAATGAACACCGACTTATCACTAAATGATGCAGAAAATAGGGGTTTTCCAGATTTTACTACATTGCATCTCGTTCATCGGAGGGAAGTGGGTGAAGTTAGCAGTTTAATCAGTCATTTAAAACTCTCCATTGTTTTACGCATTAACAATTGCTGACCATATATGATAAATGGTCTAGCATTATTCAGCACTATTTGCCATTAGCTGCAGATATTGGAATAATTTAATACATGCTTAAATTTTACAGAATTTGTGTTATTTGACAATTTTAATTTGCTCAGAATGTCCAGTTATGACAGCATTTCAGGCATGGCAGTATTAGGCCCTGCAACTGTTGGCGCGCTAACAAGTGCTTCAATAGCTTTAATGTTTACGTCAGCTGATAAAGCAATTAGTTGCTGGCATTGCATGGTACTTGGTTCAGCACAAACACTCGCCGTCGTGATTATCAGTTTCTCAAGAATCTTAGCTACTCTCTAACGTTTCTCTTTTTTGCGAAATCGGCGATGTATAAGTATGGATTTGTGATCAGTGTGTCTTGTTGTGATTTTCAATTACGGATACAGTATTTTTCGACCAGGGAAAAGTTTTAGGTTCTGCATTTGATATACTGAAATACCTGAACAGTGAGCAGTGAAATTTTCTCGTGCAAGTTTAAATTATATATAATAATAGCTTATTTTTGGATTTCTGGACTTCCAGAACTCTGTTGCGATATTTTTCCTGGAATTTGCAAGGTTGTTGGGAGTTTCTGAGGGCAACAAGCAGCAATTAACTTTAGAATAATATGTGTTATGTATTCTATTATTCAAGTTGATGATGTATAGATTCTATTTTTTGGTTTTTCATTTTCAGTCATAATTTTTTGTAACATCTCATTTTTTTTGTTTCATTGTATTTCCTGTTGATGTTCATAATTTTCCGTTCTTTTTTTCATGATTGCATGCGAATTTTAAGGACAGTTTTTCGAATTATCAGAGGAAAAAATACAAAATTGAATGGAAAGATGGATGCTCTTCAAATGGAATATCCTGTGCTGTGCTTATGGAAGGAATTTTCTAGGCTAGATGGATTCGGTACCTAATCAACGACGAACAATGTTCAGGGCATCGAAAACATTGAACCATACTTAACTTTTTTTACCTAGCGTGATATAGCCTGTTCTTCAAAAAACCTCATAAAACCAGATTGTTTAATACGACCTTTTGTCTTTCAAATATTGTGGCATTGATTTCAGAATTACTTGACTTTAATTATTTAGCATAGTTAAAGTATAAGTAACAATTCTGAGCACTGTAATTTTAGAGCAAATAATTCTCCTGGTAAACAATTAAATCACTGATTTTACCGAATAAATGAATTTTGACTTTGGAGATTGAAATATATTGCTATAAGTAATATTCGAAGAAATATTCCATTTACGAATTGATGTTATTGTTACGGATCTATATTTGATATTGAAGCGTATGATTTAAAAACAATGGAACTAAAGAAGTCATGCATTAATTGCAAATGAAGATTCAAAAACAACATAAATGGAGGAGATATTAGTGGCCATTTTACGAATAAGGATGGATTCTTGTTGATCGTTTTCCTCGGAAAACTGTTTTAACTTTTCAACGCTAAACACAATTAATTCGGTGCAGGAATTAATTCCTTAATTCATTTTATTTTAGGCAGAATTGGATGTTGTCCGAATTTTGTTCTGAATGCGGCACAGTGCTTCCATTACCAACTGCTGCTCCGACTACTGTTACGTGTAATTATTGTCGGACGCAGTGGTATATCAAACGTTAGTATTTCTGACAATAAATGCAATGTGAAAGTGTAATTGCACATTAGGCAGACATTTTTAATATTTTCCATGCAAGGACTATCTGACGTAACACTTTACGTCTGATCATAAAAAGATTATTGAAAAGTTATCAGTAAAAAAATTGAAACTAGAGGATATATCGGAACTTTGCTTAGTATAAAGAGACTTTTGGTACCTCTTCTCTGTAGTGTCTACAATATATGTAGTCTATAGTGACCTCATCCTTATAGTGTTTGTAGTCTATAGTGACTTCTAGTGTCCGCATCTCAAACATTAGCCATTCTGGATAAAGGAAACTTATACTTTTTACTGATTGTTTCTTTCTTTTCATTGATTTAAATTTGCAGCTATTCGAAACAAATTGGTGAATAGATTCGAGAAAATAGTACACCAAAAACGTGTGTTGGATGTCGAAAAAAGTGCATTGGAAAATCCTGTTGTGGATAAAATTTGTGATAAATGTGGCCATGGCAAGATGAGCTATGCATGTCGACAAACACGATCTGCTGATGAAGGACAAACAGTATTTTATATGTGTTTGAAATGTAATTATAATATGGTAGAAAATGCCTGAAATTATACATTCGAATAAAGTAATTCGTGTTCATGAAAACTGAACGATATCAATAAAATTTATTTGAAATAAAAGTTTGAAAATGATTACTTAATCGCTCTTCTGAATTATGCTCTGATATGGCAAATATGAGTGCTGGTACTG
The DNA here is from genome assembly GCA_037074765.1 of Mansonella perstans. Classification (NCBI taxonomy): domain Eukaryota; kingdom Metazoa; phylum Nematoda; class Chromadorea; order Rhabditida; family Onchocercidae; genus Mansonella; species Mansonella perstans. Next base: position 238,683 of record JBAMDO010000072.1, read on the forward strand.
TGAACAGGAAATTAAATGTAGAACAAAAGAAGTATTATGCCTAAAACGACCATGACATAGGTACCGATAACAGTTTTTTCATTTGGTAGAAAGCATTTGCTAACTTGAATATCATCAGACATTATGGTGACAAGAAGAAATGCAGGCTGTCCAATATTCCGCCATGAAAATGACGACAATGTCCATTCATACACACTATATGGTGATGGCCACCTATAATAAATATTGAAATAAACGTTAAAAGCGTAATGGAAACATTTTTCTTCAAAGGTCAAGAATTATTAACCTTTCCAGATGATGGGAAATCTCGCGGAATAAATTTAAAGTCATACAGATTCTAGCAAGACCGTAAACTATTTATAAAATAAGACCAAACAGATTCTTAAACATGTGAGGGCTTTTTACGGCAGAGTTTTAAATTTATAGTTGATTTATAAATGATTGATATGTTTATGGTTCATGTCAAATTTTGGAACTGAAACCCACCAAGTTTGACAACTGTAGTGTGTATGACCACTGAAAATAGCCCGAGGCTTCAACTTTTCCAAGATATAATAAGAGGATGCATTGGAAAGGCAATCAAGGCCAACACGAAAAAGATTCGTTTTTATTGATTTTGGAGTTGCGTCATAGTCATCCGGACAATCCTCATCGCTTACCCTGAACTTTAAAAATTATATAAATTTTTTTTGAATCATCCAATGCAAAATTTATTTTCGGGAAAACACTTGTAATTTTCACTTGAATAATTTAGAAGAAATCCCATTTGAAATGAAAGATATTGAGAAAAACAATTCGATCGAATACAGCAATGATGTTGAGCATATCTGATGATAATTTTAGGTAAAAACTGAGAGGTAGCTAAAGCCAGCATAACTTAGTCAATCTTGATAGACTAGGATGAATGAATAGAAAGAAAAGAAACTTTAAATTCCATTAAAACTCACCTGTATAGTGGAATGTGAAGTAAAAGTATAGGTCTTGAGTGTATGTTACATACTGTTACATTTTTGATGCAGTCAAAATTTCGACTTAATTCTTCAATCTGACGTTCAGTGGCGGTGCAGAGGGAACAGCCATCACGTTCCATCGTCATTGAATTTAGTAACACAAAATGATTCCCACCAATAACAATGTGATCCGCAAATGACCGCGAAAAATGCTCCGACAGAAATTGCAGTCGTGCTGGATGGATCCTGATTGAATGAAACTTTTTTATGGTGGAAATTTCGAGAAATGTGAAGCTCTGAATTTTTTGATGATTTTTTCATAAGTTTGACGATATACAAAAAGAGATCAATATGTCAATGCATTTAATTTATCATTTTATTACTATTAGCAAACTAATACAGTTTCCAGTGGATCAAGTTACAGTTATCCTTTAATATGTATAACTGTAACTATATGTTGCAATCTCGTAAAAACAAACTGAATTGAATTAGACAATTAATTGACCAAAAATGTACAAGTTCAGCTCTAAAAACTTCCGTGATATAAACTCCTCGAACTTCGATAAGCTCGAAATTAAAACCGTATAAAGTATTATAAAACTTACTGATTATGAAATCCAATATCATGATTACCCAGAATACACTGCCTCTCAACATCTTTAGGTACATAAAACAGTTCATTGAAACGATTTACATAATTCATAAGTTCCTGCTGATTACTTATGGCACCCTCATCAAACAAATCGCCTGAAATTGTTTGTTTTTCTCCAAAATCCTCAAAAAATTTCCCGTTCATTTAATAAAAAAAAAAAAAAAAGCAACTTTCATTCGCTATTTTCCTGCAAATCCATTTTATTATCAAATATTGGGAGGAAAAATATTATCAATAAAAATTACATGTTTGAAATATATGGATGTAAACTAAGAAAAAACTGCATATTGACAAGTAATTCTAATGCTGTTTAAACAAACCTAAAAAAAAAACAGCATGTGGATGCATCAGTGAGATAGCTGACTGAAACGATCGATACATTTGCCATTCCCTGAAAAAATAACAAATCCAAATATCCAATCATAAATATGCGCTCATTCTTCTTTATAATTCAAATATAGATACATAAAATTTAACTGAATGAGAAGTACTGGAAATCTGTTATGTAAATGAAAACTGTGGGATGAATTGAAATTCAAACAAAATGGATTATAACCAAGCCTTTATTCATTCTTTTAAAATTTCCAAATATATTACAATAAATTCATAGTATAATGTAAAGTCATCAGGCTTCCCCACCTCCCAAAAAAAGAAAACTCGCACTCACATCTTAGAACTACAACACAAAAGTTATTGTGATTCTATGTTGCAAATATTTTTATCAAATTATTGTTTACAATTAACCATAAAGTTTACTTATATAATGAAATTTTTTTTAATTTTTATTCTCTATACACATAATCAATCATTATAATTTTACAATAAATATTATTTAATCAATAAAATTAAATTTTTTTTTGTACTTTTACCTATCCAAAATATTTCACTTTTTCATATTGACGTTGTTATTTTACGTGCTTAATGTAACTTTTAATTTTGATATAATCATGAAAATAGAAAATGATTTTATTTGATAATAGAAATAGAAAATGCCTTTAAATGAAATTCTTCTTTCACTTTAATCTTTTGCAAAAAAAAAAGTAAAAACATTTAAAGCGAACCGTCTTAATTTGTCAAACCAATGACCTCGGCGAGGTCCAAGGAGATGAATATCGGTTAACATCATTACTCTCGTCTCCTTTTTCTTTTGTTGACCTTTTGATGATAAAACAGGCCACGAACATTTCATATAGATCGTTATATAGTATATTAAATACTCGTTGTAAAGAATCGTTATGATGACGATAAACGGAATGCATAATCGAATTGCCATTCTAATATTATTCATGTCTGCACACTCCAAATGTCTTATTCTCATCCTATCGAATTTTACACATTCCATCCATTAAATGTAGCGAAAAATTGTGACGCAAAAACATCTCACTGGCGAAATGTCGCCACAATGTCTCGAACTATGTTATCGCGGGAATCAGAGAGATGAATTGACTGAATCAGAGAGATGAATCGACTTAATCAGAGAGATGAATCGACTGAATCAGAGAGATGAATCGACTTAATCAGAGAGATGAATCGATTTAATCAGAGAGATGAATCGACTGAATCAGAGAGATGAATCGACTGAATCAAGGAGATGAATCGACTGAATCAGAGAGATGAATCGACTGAATCAGAGAGATGAATCGACTTAATCAGAGAGATGAATCGATTTAATCAGAGAGATGAATCGACTGAATCAGAGAGATGAATTGACTGAATCAAGGAGATGAATCGACTGAATCAAGGAGATGAATCGACTGAATCAAGGAGATGAATCGACTGAATCAAGGAGATGAATCGACTGAATCAGAGAGATGAATCGACTGAATCAAGGAGATGAATCGACTGAATCAGAGAGATGAATTGACTGAATCAGGGAGATAGATCGACTGAATCAGAGATGAATCGACTGAATCAGAGAGATGAATCGACTGAATCAGAGAGATGAATCTGAATCA